>JAJEKV010000028.1:1785497-2078086 GCA_021234155.1 Isoetes taiwanensis | reverse complement strand
TTCGTTGGTTTGGGTGTTCAACATCCTGGGGTCGTGGTCCCCTGAAGTCGCCAGCGGCGTGAGAATAACACGTGTGCCCACATCGCTCAATTCTCGGTGAGGGTGGCCAATGGTTTGGGTATACGCTCCCTACCATGGTGTCCGGTAGTTACCAGGACATCGCCTTATCACGGGATTTATGAAGTTGGAACTACTGTTCAATTGCCATGATCTTGGCAAAACTCTCTTTTGACTGTGACATTTTGGCGGGGCACGTTTAATATACCGCAAAAGTACATCACCACCCACTTAACAATTCCGCGCCTCATCCCTTCAAGATCAGCAGCCTTACCATTCCTTTATTTGCTGGGAGCCTTCCACCTACTTCCTTAGCGTGAGCGGTCCTCATTCACATCCATTTCCTCTCATCCACAGTTGCATCTTCGCGGTGAGTACATATGGATTGGCCCGCAGCGCAAAGATCTTCTTCCTTTAACCGGTTTAGGTCAGCCTGCCTGAAAACTTATTCAAAAGGGACGCTTTGGATGCTGGGATAGCCAACTCCATAGTTCTTTCGCCGTTTGAACTCTTAATAGCGCTTTCTTCTTACTTTTTAGCAAATTGTGCTTCCATTTGGTTTTAAGCACTTCAACACAATGTCGGGCCCCCGCTACCGAACATTCCCTCAATTTTCAAAGCGAAACCCTTCCTAATTTCCGATGCAAACCTTTCCTATTTTTCCAAACTTAGAAATTCAGAAGAGTTTCCATGGAAAGTAGGGTTTCCATGTACCGTTCACTGGAAGGTTGCTTTCGATTCTATTGTTTGCTATCCATCCCGGCTGAGGCATTGCTTTTTCTCGCCGGTGCTATCTTCCACCACGATTGGTCCACGTTTTGGTATGGTTGATTGGGTTGAAGTATTGGGTATTGGTGGCAAACACCCGATCGTAGCTTGGTCGGTGGTGGCATTCATTCCGCACCAAAGAGTATTCCTTGAGATCAAAGATGGGGACTCATCCTTTGTCTGGCTGTTTGAGATGCAGGTTCGGAACTCGGAAAACTGACCCTCTGTGAGGAACCGATGGATCACCGAGTCCAGGGGACTATGTCTGTGAGGATTTACCAAGAGAGAAAGAAAAATGAGAGAAAGATGATAAGCTTCCCTTGATATCAATGATGAAAATACATGAGCTCTACCATGACCAAGAAAACTGAAGGAGACAAGACTCAAAACTCATCTAAAACTTATGTGCTATCTCATATATATGTGGTACAATGGTACTTGACTAAATACCATTTTCGGCCCGATCTGGTGATTGCGACTCACGGAAGGCGATTCTGAGGAATATTGGCCCGTTCTTTCTTGAGTTAGTTGATTCAGAATCACTTGGCCCGGTGACGTGTGGTAATCCGCAATACGTGTACTCTTGTTGGCGACCCGCGGGGCTTTTGGTATTGATACTGGCGCTTGGTCTTCTGTGAACCTTGGATGTCGGGCAGGTGGTAGAGAATCCCATAAACGCAACACAGTATGCGGTATACATGAAGACGAATCAGCCTGAAACCTGGGAATAACTGCACTCCCCAAAGCGACTTTCAAGAGTAAAGAAAGAAAAAGGAGAGAGAAGCGTTGAAGAAGCGGGAAACCATCGTCGAAATGATCCCTCAGGGGTAGGGTGGAGCATAAATGAATGCCCAGCATGAGATCTGGCGTGATTGAAAGAGCAGGGAGGTGTTTAGCCAAGAACGGGATCAGCATCAATAAAGCGGTACCATGTCTTCAAAGAGCGTGATAGGCGTCACGAGGAAATGCGACATTCCATGAGGAGGCGGTCTGAAACCAAAAGGCAACGGCAGCATTGGTTGATGAAAAATGGGGCGGTTGGGAGCTTGTAAAGGTATGCATTTGAGAACGGCGCGAAAACTGCGCTTGAGAGATGGGCCGGTGGGGTGGTGCGGAGGCATTGCGCGAGAAGGTTGTGAACGTCGGGCGTTTGCCAACCGCGCTCATTCAGCAATGTAGATCCATTGGTGAGGTGTTGTCCGGTGGCACCTTCTTCCCAATGTGGCGAACAAGCATTAAGATACGAGAATCCGTCGAGATACGAGGTGGTGTCCGACACATGACTCCATCCATGACCGTCCAAAAGAAAGCGCCAATGAAGTCGAGGCTCCAGAAGCGTGAAATTACCGAAACATAAAGGAGAACATGCCGTGGGCGTGGAGTTCTTAGCCGGTCTCCACAGGTAATACGACAAGATCTGAATCAGAAACGGCTTTCGCAATCAAAAGCGAAGGCGAGAGTTATCGAAACTATCATCCATCAATAAGAACCGTCACCTATCCGCAAACACTTGAATATACTTTCCAGCGGAGTCTTTTGTAAACTGTGCATGGGGAAGATCACCGGGATGTCTAGATACTTCGATTTTGTTGCGGCTTCGCTTTGATAAATGATGCAACAGCTTCGGGCGTAACACTCACGATGAAGAGTTTGAATTACGGCTTTGGGATCGCAAGATATGGATTGTTATCTGAAGCACCCAGCTTACGATGGGGTCACCGGAAAAGAGCTGGCGTAGCCCATTTCAAAGTGTTCATGTGATCACCCGGATAGAAATCATGAAATGGCAAACCATGGGCTGAACTTCTACGAAGAAGATTGATGAAGTCGGGATCACGACCACGGTCTTCATGAATCAAAACAGAACCTGACCTAACCCTTTGTCTTCAATGGAGGATTCAGCCAAATCCGAAGAAACTTTACTTACTTTGCTCAAGGGAATATCCACCGAGAATATCGGCCGCTGCTGCCGCTTGAAAGGAAAGAGGTGAGTCGAGCAACCACATAATGTGAGGAGGCCAGGAAGTCGCGAGCATTACAGCGAAGAATATGGCGGTATGGCGTCAAGGCTTTGCCCGAGCCTCATCAGCCAGCGAATAACTCGCTGGTATTGTTGAATCACGGATCCGGTTATTACCGGCAGCGGCGTGGCGAATCCGCAGACCGTTCCCGAGATATTAACCTGAGGAGAATTTCCCGCGGTGTATTGAGGCGAAGCACCGCGGCAATCTCCGCGTCATCAGGCATACGCTACGCACCTGGCGAATGCTGAAGAAGGTGAGGCAGAGATTACGTGGCCAGAAAAGGCGAAACCCGTCGAGGAAGCGACAGCGTCCAGACTGAAGTTTTGAACTTGAGGTGCTGGCCTCCTACAGTTAGTCCCTGAACATTAGTTGCTGCTCCTCGCGTCAGGCCTCGGAAGCGGCTGGGCTGTTGTGCTGTCCGTCAGGCCAGCAGGCTGGCTATAAATGCAGGGTGGCAGCTTTGAAACTTAATGTACTGAGATACACATGTGAGCACTGTAAAGAGAGCTTCATGCTTGTCTTGAAGTTTGGCCTCTAACAGAAGCGATTCTGGCAAGATCTAGTGTATTACATCAGAGGGCCTCTAGTGCAGGTTGACCACTCTGAAGCGTCTTGGGGTCTTATGGCTTGAGCAGCAGCTTGACATCCTGGCGTCTGTCCCTGGCTGTAGCGAGATTGTTGTGGTGGGTGGAGCTAACATTTGCACAGTTTGGAGTGTTTGGGAAAAATGGTTAGTGAAAGTGGATGGTGTGGCGGAGGAGGAAGCAGTGACATGGGTGTATTTGTGGTCATGACCCGGGGGAAGGCAGGCGTGAAGTGCCAACTTGGTGAGTGATTGGAAGGGGGCAGGTGGAATTATGAGAATTTGGTGGTGTGGGAGGGAAGTAATGGCGGATGAGGGGGCTTGAAAGTGGCCTCCCGAAACTTGATGGAAGTGGTACCCAAGAAGGCGGTCCATTTCTTGGAGAAGACGATAGAACATCATTTTGGGGCCAATCTATGTGGTGTTTGGAGTGTGTAGCGGTGAGGACCAGGTTATAGAAGGCTTATTGATATGGGTGTTCTTGATGGGAATACCCAAGGAATTTCCATACAGAAATTTAACAAAGGTTTCGTGAGGCTTGTCGATATTGGTCGAGACGATGGACATTGGCATGATAGCGGGTGCACCAAACTGCTACGTGACATCAAGATCTGTATAGCGGACCATGATACACAAAAGGGGTGTGCAAGGGAATATGAAATACCTCGGAAATCAAATGTTGAGTCAATGAAATAGTGGTGCCATCGACCCGCAGTGGTGTATACTTGGGTTGTTAACGATATTGGCGATGAAGCTGGCCTTCAACTGGTCAGGATTTGGTGCGGAAGTTCCATTTGAGGAGAATTCGTAAAGGCGGGTGTGGATTCGTTGACTTCTTTATTGGGCCAACAAGGGCTTCACGGAAAGTGGGCGTCAAGAAGGATACAGATGCAAAAGGGCGGATCCTTGGGGCAGTGGCTTGAAGTGTAGAAAATCTTGGGGCAGCCATGGGAATGATGTCTGGCGAGAGAGAGGGATGCCAAGGCGGGGAAGGCAAAGTCGAGCCACGGACAATAGGCGGAGGAGGAAAAAGGTTTGTTTAAGGGGCGCACAACGGGAGGCGAAGAGGTATGAAGAGTCGAGGCTGGGCCGTTGATGGTGCGGTGTCAAAAAAGATCAAGAAAAGGGTGTTGAGAGGCAAAAATTTGGCTAAGTCCCAAAAAGCGTAAAGGGAGAAGCAATGAGCGGTGAGGATGAGGCGTGAAAGAAGGATCGGATGTGACGGATGGCAAAGGACACCCATTAATGTTCGGCCAGGCGTGAAAGGAAGGAATGGCATTCAATCTTTGGCCTTTCAGTGGGATATCATTAAAGGAATGTGTCAGGAAGGTACCATGGCTAGATATGCGGTGGGGAGAAAAGATTCTCATTTTAAAACGACCTTGCATTGCAAACACGTTGGCGATTTGTGTGATTGGTCCCGTCGACAAGGAGTTCCTCGTGGGCTATAAAGCGACGCAGGAGGAGAAGGCATCCAGATGATGGCGCTCGGTATGGGCGCTGGCGGCGAACGAAGACTGCCACGATGCCACTAAGCTGTCGGGGAGTGGATCCTGCAAGATGGATTGTCACGGATCTCTGGGCTGCCACAGCGGTGGCATTGAATGGGCCAGTAGAAGGTGTCTTGGGGATGGTTTTATCCAGGCCGAAGACCAGCGGGATGGAGGTGGTTACGCACCTTATTTGGGATCGAGGCGAGAACCTTCTACCATCTCCTGCGCATCCCCTGCTCGAACCCGGGTAGGGGTTTTACCTCTTAGGACTTAGTAGATGGAGGGCACGAGCCGTTTTTGTATATAGAGGCGATTGCCCATAAGCGAGAAAATAAGCAATGCGCCCATTTTTGTAAAAATCTCCACTATAATATAATATACCGCCTTTCTAGTCACTTTACGTGGTGTTTGCTTCTTGAGCATCTCTACATTGTGTTGATGTTCACTTTACGTGTGATGAAATGCTTTGAGGCGAAAACCATTAACCAATGTAGGTAATGGGTGCCATCTAACTTCAGCTAGTTGGAAGCGGCTTGGTCTAACCACTTGAACAATTTGATAAGGGCCAAGCCAGCGAAACTTGAGTTTACAGGAAAAATTTTGTACACGGAATCATAAAGAAGAACCAAATCTCCTTCTTTGAATGTTTTTGTCTTCAAGCGTTTGTCATGTAAAGATTTTTGCAGCTGTTGTCCATGAAGAACACGAATATAAGCATCCTTGAAGTTCATCAAGCTGTTCTAATTGATAGACCCGTTCTTTGAGTGCGTGGTGGATTATAAGCGGTGCTTGGTTGAAAGCGGGTGTTGGAAGGATGTATTCAAAGCGGCATGAGAGCTTCGACCATAAACCAATTTAAAGGAGTGTGACCGGTAGCAATCTTGAAACAAGTATTGTAGGCCCAAAAAACGATGGGAAGTTTTATGCGCCAATCATGCGGGAAGCGTCACAAATTTTCTTGAGAATGGTGACGAGTTTTGTTGGTGCTACGCCAACCCATTGCCTTGAGGGATAGTAAGGTGTGCTCTTGTGATGATGTATCGGAGATAATCCGTCGGCTCCTTGATAGTATGATTGATGAAATGAACACCACGGTCCTTGACCCGACTCAGGTGGGGCAGCCGAATCAGCGTGATAATTTGTTGATAGGGGACTCTGGCGAATATATATAAATTGCTAGCTGCGGTGTTGTGCGGAAGTGCACAAGCTTCCGCCCATTTGGTGGCGTGTCGGTGAGAACGAGAATGTATCGAGACGCGGTGTGCGCCTGCGGGGAGGATCTATAGGTCCCACAAAGTCCATTCCCCATTTCTTTGAAGGGAAGTGGGCGTGGCGGCCGTCAAGGGAAGGCGTCCGCGGGCGTGGGCGTCCACCCGGCAAGCGTCGCGTCTTGGGCGTGGGCGTGAGCATCTTTGAAGGCGTGGGCCAATAATACCCGGCTAGAAGGATTTTTCGTCTAGTGGTGTCACCATGAAAATGACCACCAAGGCCCTTGATGAGCTTCTCGAACAATATGCGGAACTTCATGAGGTAGAACCACGGTGATCGAAGGATGGTGTCCTTACCCTTTTTGTAGAGATGTCCGGCAACCATGGTGTAGTCACGGACCTCGGAGAAATTGATGGTGACAGGATTGTCGCTTGGCGGGAAGGCGTCTCGTCTTACGGTGGAAGAGCACTGTGAGGAGGTGCTTGCTGAAAATCATGGAACCAATGTGGTGTTGCCGTGACTAAAAGAGCTGAGCATCGGGAAAGGCGTCGAGACTCCGGTTGCGGGATCATCTGTGTGGATCGTGAAAGATAATCCGGAACAACATGAGATTTACCCGACCTTATGAGCGATTTCAAAAGGAGCAAATTCTTGGAAGAAGGACCCAACGAGCAATGCGGCCCGTGGGCGTGGACTTATTGATCAAATAGAGGAGTGCTTGGTGGTCCACAAAGAACGTTGTTGCCCAAAAGGTAATGGCAGGCGTTGGACGAAAATGAAGACAAAAGCTTCACGCTCCAGGTGGCGAGAATAGTTCTCAGTGAGTGAGTTTTACCGGCGTAGCGATTTGGTTTTGTCGGTTCACGCATCATATTCTTGAGAAAAGAACAGCTCAATAGCAGCGAGACATCGACATGAGCGTGAAAGGGCTTGTCCCATTGAGGAGGAACAAGAACCGGTTTGAAGTAGGCAAAAGCTTCAAGTTGTTAGGCGACTTCCGCACAGGGAATTCAAAGCCGGTGGATTAAATCACCAAAATGAGTTTATGAATGGGATGCAATGGGCTAGTCCGGTATGAAGGTGGAGTAATAATTGACCTTTCCCAGGAAGGCGTGTCTCCTTGATATTGGCTGGTGCTTGAGCCTTGAGCACCTGGCCCGATTTTGGCGGGGATGGGTGGTGATTCTACGCTTGGCGACAACATGGCCCTATGAGAACACGAAGTGGCCTTAAAGGTGCATTTCTCGGGATTGAGACTAATGCGGACTCATCACATTTACGGAAGGCGAGGTTCAATTTATCCAAATGGTCAGCCATGGGCTGTAGGCGGAGAAGTCATCTTGAAAAATTTGCAAGAAGGATTTTCCTTCATGAAATCATGAAAAAGCGAGAGCATGATCGTTGAAATGTTGAAGGAGAGTTGGATAATCAAAGGAACCACCTTGTAGGCAAAAGTGCCCCCGGGGTGGTGAAAGTGGTCTTGAGTTGATCGAGTCTTTGATGGAGATCTGATTGTAGCAGAAAAACCATCCATAAAGGGGTACATCTCATGTCCGACCACTTCTTCGAACTGAGTGCGTGAAGGGAAGTGGAAAATGATCACGCTCCGTGGCTTTGATTGAGTTCAGATAGTCCACCGCAGGCGGATCTTACCATTGTGCTTAAGGGCAATGGCGATGGGGCTCACCCATTGGAATGTTTGACCTCATAGATCAAACTGCGACAAGGAGTTTGTCAATTTCCGCCTTGGCCGATCCGGTAATTAGGGTTGAGCACATCTTTGTCGTTGCTACCTTTGGTGGGTGCATCGATTTGGTAGGAATGGTGAGTTCCCCAAGCTTTTGTTGATTCCCGAAGATCTTTGTAACTCGGCGAAAATGTGTTTTGAATTTTTGAGCGACAGGTAGCCTGTTACGATAAGGGGCGGAAGATTTGCGACAATGCAGACGGGTTGATTGTTGCCAGCGTCCACAATCTCGACTTGAGGTCGAATATGGGGTATTACTTGGTATCTGGACAATGTGTGCGAGGGAGGTTGGAGCATAACGGATCGTGGCACTGCGTGGTGAAAAAAGAGGTTGCTTTCGGTTTCATCTAGCGGAGGTTGCTTCATGCCGGCGTGTACATCAGCGAGGAGTTGCGGGGTGTTCGGCTGAAAAGTGATCAGCAGCGTTGGATTCGATTGCAAGGAGCAGGATAGAGGGGTCAAGCAAGGCAGCCACAGCCTGGTCACGATCAGAGTCATTTCTCCCCAAGGATCGGCATATTCGGGGTAGGATGGCGGAGGCACTCCTGTGGTGGAGCTGAACTTGATAAATATTACGAGCTTCTTGAGAATCGATTAATACGAGAGAGAGGGTTCCGCATTGTCAGAAATGATCCTGCTTGGGTTTGCAAGTCCATGGTGGCATTGAGATGACCATCGGTGATGACTAACTTTGGTCCGTGGCCGGTAATGGATACTCTTGCACTGGCGGAGAAAAGGTCGCCTACCAGCATTTCATAGTCACGGATCTTCGCCCGACTTTCCAAACTCCAAATTCCATGGGAAGCGGAGATCACCAATGTTGATGTGAAGAATAGGTGTGGCGCCTTGAGGTCTCGTGATATGGCCATTAGCCAATTTGATGTCATATGGGGACACGAAAGAGTTGTGTGATGCCCATTTGTTTTCGGAGTTTATCCGTGATGAGATTATTGCGCTACCTCCATCGATTTGAACATGGTTGACTTGCTGATTTCCAAGTGGCATGGACCGTGGGTGTAAGGTAGCCATGCCCCAACTAAAGCAGGTTGGGAGTAGTAGCTGGGTCCTTGAGCGGAGCGAGTTTTAAAATGGTTGCCAAGCTTAAAGGAATTTTGATCTTGGCGAGCTCCTCTTGGAGTTCAAAGAGGTACATGAGAAAAAGGATCTGCTGGTTCCAGTGCGGGAGTGCGTGGCGGGGGAAGCGACAACTTCTTTGAGTAAGTCAACCTCGGCTGCAATATTGGGATATGTCGAGGCGTGGAGGTTGAGATGTTGAAGGGGTATCTTGTCTTTGTTGAGCTCTAGTGGTGGCATGAACATTTGCCAATAATGCGACCTTGGCGGCTTGCATGAGGTTCAAAATGCTTTGGCGAACTTTGGGCATGACATGTGGCATGAGCTTTTCAAGTCGGTGCAAAGTGAACCTTTTTTAGTCCTCATGAGGAATGGTGTCAGCTGCAAAAGGCGGGTTGCGTGCCCTTGAATAATAGTCAAGGGACGTGATGCCTTAGTGCAGCGTGAAACTAAACCAACCCAATTTGGTGGGACTGGAGGATTAAGTGCTGAAAATTTCCTCTTGGGCTTGTTGATCCGGTGAGGTTGATTTCTTTGGAGCTGGTTGATAGCGTGATTCTTGGCGCTCTTGGTGGCTTCTTAGGCGGTGCGGGCCTTGTTTGCCATTGCGAATAGGAGTTGACGAGTAGTGGTGGCGGTTGATGTGGTGCGATTTGTGCGGGGGCATGTACTGAACTTGTGGAAGTTGAGGACTTGTGGTGGTGGTATGACCCCATTCTTGGCGGTGATAACATTGAGCTTTAGAAGGATCAAAAGGGGGCGTTGGTTGGATCCCGTGGTTGGTCCACATTTGGCGATGGGGTTGCGTGGCTTTTTTTTTGAAAGGGTGGCTGCGATAGATGCGATTGTTCTTTGAGGTGTGGTTTGCACTTGATAAACCATTTTGTTGCGGAGCGGTGTGGGATGAGTGCGGTGCACTCTTAGTAGCATGATGCACATGTTGCATCGCTTGCAATGAGGCGGGCCATTGGTGGAGTTGCACTCATTGGCCAAATGGCCTTGGTATTTGCAAATATGGCACCAGTTTTTATTTGTGGATTGGCGTGTTGAGGCTGAAACAGCCGTTTGTGGAACCATGGCGAGGTGGAATGAGCAGGGAGCTCTTGAAGAGCCCGCCTCGGGAGGAAACATTGGCGGAGTGATTGACAAGATTCGATAGCTTTGCTCCAAAGTTTTTGGGCCGGTGTATTGATCATGTCGAATAGCGGGAGAAGTCCTTGGAGAAACCAGACCAAAATCTGGCTACGTGTAGGGTACTCCTTGAGCTTACTTAGCGGAGAATGTGAAGTCGATCCATAAAATCCGGGCAGACTCGTGGGCTCTTGTTGAAGTTCATTGAGGTTGCTTGAGATGAAGTTGATCATCATCAGTGGTCGTAATGAGAGAGAAAGCGGTCGCATTTCGGACGATCTTGTTTCAATGGCTTTTGTTGGACATGAGCCATTGATGAGGGAGAAACCACAGCGGTGGTGGTGGAAAAAGATGTGGAATTTCAGTTGAGGTTGCGGCGTGACCATTTAGGACAGCTAGAGCCTCAAATTCTTCCATGTGGGCTGAGCACTTTGGTCTAACGGTTTGCCTTTTCGTGTTGCCAAAGGTGGGATAAGTCGGGTTCAGTCGAAGGTAGATGTGAAAGTCTTTTGGGCTGGGCGGGGAACAATTATAGTGAGGATATTGAGGTTGAGGTGGATGTGGCATTGTGCTGAGCGGACCACGATGAAGGGGTGGCTGCGGTTGAAAGCTGAAGTAGGCTGGAGCATTGGTTTTGAGATCAGTAAGGTTGTAAGCGGGGAAGAAGCGATTGGGAAGCGTGGGGAAAGGATATTCTGGGTAGGCGCAAAGGAGACATGTGGATGGCCGTGCCCACAGGGAGATGATGGTTCTGAAGGGAGGGCGTATGGCACGAAGAATGATGGATGTAGGCATGTTCGGGGTGTGAAAGTACGGTTGAGAAGGTTGAGCGGATAAGGCTACGATAGTGATGAGGAGGCGAGGTTGTGAGCAATGTTTGCAGCAGGGGCGGGGAGGCGGGGCGAGGCGGACACGAGGGTGGGTGGCGGGTGAGCCCTGAACCGAAGATGGCCTCCCTCTATGTCATAAGCGATCCATACATGTCATGAAACGGTTCCGGCTGATGGCGCTCAAAGCGAGAGGCCGTCACGAGAAAGGAGTTCTTGGCGTGAGAGTGCAGACGGAGACATGGCGGCGGAAAAGTAGGATAAAATCGGACGGCAGTGTTTTAAGTGCAGGTTCGGGAACTCACCGTAAGACAGCCCTCTGTGAGGACCCGTGGATCTAACGAGGGAGAGTCCAGGGGGACTATGTCACCTTGAGTTGCAAGAGAAAGAAAGAAAGCAAGGAACAAATGAGAGAAGATGATAAAGCTTCCTTGATATCAATGATGAAAATACATGAGCTCTACTTAATGAGAGAAAAGCGAAAGGAGACAAGACTCAAAACTCATCTAAAACTTATGTGCTAACTCTACTCATATATATAGTACAATGGCCTTGGGCCCAATATGAACACTCTGGTGATCTCGGGGTCTGCAGAGCTCTGGAAGCATTCTGCGGGAATGTTGGCGGTGCCTCTTGAAGTGCCTGGGAATCACCTTTGTGGCAGCCGAAGTGGCGGGCAAATCACTTATACAGCGCCTCTTGTGTGACCCAGGCTTTGTTGCGTAGTCTGCTGTAGTCTTGGGCCTTGGATGCTCGACTTGGTGGGCGGCGGGGATCCTTGAGCTTGACCGCAGTGCAGCCATTATGCATGAATAGTCTGGCCACC
Source organism: Isoetes taiwanensis (assembly GCA_021234155.1). Lineage (NCBI taxonomy): Eukaryota > Viridiplantae > Streptophyta > Lycopodiopsida > Isoetales > Isoetaceae > Isoetes > Isoetes taiwanensis. The sequence goes on along the minus strand of JAJEKV010000028.1, from coordinate 2,066,347 downwards.
GGAGGCACCGGGACCTAACGGACTGACAAAGCCGGGGGACCTTCTGACATGGAGACATATTCTCGCGGTCACATTCGGTCATCTTTGATAGATTTAGTCATTGGATATCAAGTGGTTGGTAGGGACAAGAGTGGGACTAGTGAATGTGTATGCACACAATAGATCTCACCCGGAGAGGTGCACTCTCAGGCTGCTTTGAATCAAAACTAGTTGTTTGGGGCTCATGTTTTGCATGGTTCTTTGGTGGGTGACTTCAATATGGTGGAGTTGGAAGTTGATGGTCGTGAGAGGATCGAAGTCATCAAGCTTTGAAGCGTGAACAATGCGGTAACGATATATGGCTGTGGCGGTAGAGGTGGATGGCGATGGAACCTTCACTTGGTGCAATATGGTGGCAGGCAGTAAGAGCATATATGCGCGTCATGGCGGGGGCTATTATAATGCATTGCGACTACATATTTGCATAATTTTCGCCAAAACATGCTTGGCAGCGCTCTATTTCATATCAAATCCTGTATTTCTCTTGTTCTCGGGATGGCATACGGGGACCAAGACTTATTTCAAGTTAAACACTTTATACTTGAAGGATGAGGAGTTTAAAGATGGATGCAAAGCAAACTGGTCCTCTGCATTTGTGAGAAAAGAAAGGAATTTTGGATTGTTGATGCTCTAGGCTACTTAGGTGAAGTCCTTTGCTAAAATTGGGATTAGTCGTTGATTCTTTATGTCGAGGGATTTTATTTTTTTTATTGAGGCTTCTATATATATATATAAATAGAGATTTTACAAAAAAACTCCTTTTCAAGGAGAAGGAACCCTAAAATGAGAGGTGATCCAAAAAATAACGATTTTATATCGGGGGACCTTTAACTTGTTCATCATGAAAAAAAGCGATAAAAACTTATAAATAGCTTGCTAAAAAGTCACATATCCTCGAGTAAATAGAGCACTTTCAGTGGTAGGATTTCAGGTGGAGGTTCTTGGTTTTCCTTGCCTTTCCTTGTCTTCTCATGAAAAGTGCAATAGATGCACATGCATGATTTTGCCTTAGCCATATTGAACTGCCTTTTCTTGTCCTTTACTGGCGGATTAACTCCCTTCTGATGTTGGTTCTGGTCACAACAGCATCCACCGGCATTGTTCCATGTGCTTCCAACACTTTGGCTGCCCGAATATTTTTATCCATTCATTGTTTGTGTTTAGATCTTCTTCCCTCCGCTAGCACCCGGCGAAAATAGGTACGCAATCATGAAATCACCATTAATCTCTTGAATCCACTTAACATCAAATTGAAGCTGTTTAATTATTCCATACGGTGGAATAATTTCACAATTAAAAATGAAGGGTTCTACGCCTTCGAGGATCCTCGGAGGAGGACAAAGATTTCTCAATCATTGGGGTTCTCGGCATGAAAAGTCTTTCTCCTTTGAGATGAATTAGATCATAGCCGAGTTCGAGGCAGCTCTAAGTCCCTCGGACCAAAGGCACCCTCTAAAAGATGATTTTCATCTCATCTTTGCTCCAAGCTCTCCACGAGATATCTGAATTGGCCCATAGATAACTTTGTATCTTTTTAAGGTTATTAAAGCTTTATCTTGGTAATTGCCCATAAATGATTTGATCTTGGATTAATGGGACTCTTTCACATAAATCTCAGATTCGATGCATCTATCCGTTGAATCTCCATTTTGTATGGATAGTGGCTTTTCTCCCTTCATGAGATATTTATAGGCTTTCCTTTGCCTGTAACCCTCTTGTCATCATTTAGCGGGGAATTTTTCTTCATTAGTCAATGGTTATGAATGATGGCGGTAAAATGTTATCATAAAGGGTTTTGAAGTGCATCCTTCCTCTGCCAAAGTTGATTTGTCAAAGGGAATAATGCCATTAGTATCAAAAGATCCACGATAAAGGCGATTCCCTTACTCTTCCATGGCTGGCGTCGGGGGGAAAGTGGCAAAACCGGGCAAAGATTGGGGTTATTGAGGAAGGACGGTGGATTCTAAAATAGTTTGATCCATGGACAATCCTTCTTTCCATGTGTATCCCTTAATTTGATCCCAAGCCTTGATCCATTTCTTGATAATACACAGGGTGGAGTTTGGGGCGATGATAAATGGGAAGAAGATCATTAGGGGAAGCTCCATTTTAGAGACCTCCACCCATAAGGATGGCATTTCCAATAATGCCTTATCAGGATGGAGATAGATTCTTTGATGGAGTTATAGCTTGGGGCCACAGTATAGGTATTTGGCAGCCAAGGCCATCCCTTGCTTCTCAATATTAATAATTCCCAATCCTCCATTACTCTTGGTTTGCAACACTCTTTCATTGGGCCAGTTGCCCGGCATCTCCTTTTTTGCCCACAAGCAATGAATCTACCAATAATTCCCTGCAATTTGTTTTAGAAATCTTTTTGGAACAAGAATAATAGCGATGATTGATACACATGAGAAAAGAAGAAATCATAAAATTAGCAATAATTGCCTACCATTTTTAGAAAGATATTTTGAGTTCAGGTATCAACCTTTTTTTTGTAGAACTTTTTCAATAATATTTCCCCATGTTTGGGGTCTGGGTTCGGGAACTCTGGAAGGCGACCCTGCGGTGAGGGACCGATGGATCTACTTGAGGAGAAGTCAGGGGGACTATGTCATCGCGAGTTCTTTGAAAAAGAAGAAAAAAAGGAAACAGAACAAATGAGAGAAAAGATGATAAGCTTCCTTATCAATGATGAAAATACATGAACTCTCATAATGGCTTGAAAGGAGACAAGACTCAAAACTCATCTAAAAACATGAGCTAACTCTACTCATATATATAGTACAATGGCCTTGGGCCCAATATAAAACACTCTGGCCCGATCTGGTCTTGGAGCTCACGGAAGGAGGCGATTCTGAGGAATGTTGGCGGTGCCTCTTGAAGTGCCTAGAATCTGCGGTAGGCGGTGTGAACCGTCATGCGGGCCGTCGCATGCGGCGCCTCTTATTAATGACCAAAGGCTTTGTGCGTGGCCTTTCTTTGTAATCTTCTGCGGAGGCTTGGATGTCGACCCGTGGTTGGCCCGGATCTTTGAGCTTGACACAGTGCGGCGTATGCATGAATAGTCTGTACCGGGAGGCACAGGACTAACACTCCCCACAAGCGACACTTTCGAGTGAAGAAAGGAGGAAGGCGTTTGGTGAGGAAGCCATCGATACGAAAGTGATCCTCACGGGGAGTGAGGCCGGGCCTATTATGGTAGGTAGGTGAGATCTTGGTGATTGAGAAAGGCTTGAAGTGTGTCTTGGCCAGGCCGGGGATCGACATCAATAAGTAGCGAGGCGTACCATGTCTTCCAAGTGTGATGAAATGCGAAGAAATGTCGCGACACTCCATGAGGAGGCAGTCACGAAGGCCAAAGGCAGCAGCGTAGCATTTGGATTCGCGATGAAAAATGGGAATGACTACCCGATTTAAAGAGCTTAGCAAAATGCATTTGAGGGCGGCCCCGCAAAATCTGCTTGAAGATGAATGAAGGATTCGGTGAGGTGGAGGCGTTACGCGAAGTGTTGAAACCATGAAGCGCATCCGCGGGCACGTTGCCAACCGCGGCTCATTAGCAATGTAGATCAATTGGTGGTGTTGTCAGTGGCACCTTCTTCCCAATGTGGCGGCCGAACAAAGCGTGGATCCCGGAAGGAGGTCGAGATGCGAGGTGGTGTCCGGCCTGCATGACCATCCATGACCTTGGTCCAAAAAGGAAGGCGCCAATCGAGAAGTCGGGAACACAGGCGTGGAGTGCACCCGAGGGGAAGCATAGGGAGAAAGGAACCATGCAGGTGGGCGTGGGTTCTTGGCGATCTCCACAATGTGGTGACAAGATGCGGATCAAGTGCGACACCGGCGATCCCAAAGAAGAAGCGGTGAGAGTTGGCCGGGGAGGGCTATCCCATCCCGTGGGGACCGTCTTGCTATCAGCGAGCACATGGCGATTGTAACCGGTGAGTCTTTGCATATAGACTTATTGCATAGGGAAGATCTTGGGATGTCCTAGATACTTCCCTAATTTGTTGCGGCGCTTAAGCTTGCCGGAGAGATAAATGATTGCAAGCTTCGAGGCATGTACTCGATGAAAAGTTTGGAGTGCGGCGGGATCACCAAGATATGGATTGTTATCTGAAGCACCCATTAGCGGTGGGGTCACCACACGGAAAGTGGCGTGGCCCATTGCCAAAGTTTTCACGTGTATCACCCGGATAGAAATCATGAAAGATATAAGCCATGGGCTGAACCACGAGAAAAGTGAAAGTGCGGATGGACACGATTGTATGAGATCAAAGACAACAAGGGCACAACACAACCCTTTGTCTTCAATGGAGGATTACGGCCAAATCAGAAAAATCAGCCTTTGCTCGTGGGATATCCACGGGGGCCATCAGCAGCGTGCCACTTTGAAAGGAAGAGGTGGCGTCGAGCAACCACATAATCATGATAGCGGGGAGGGCGGGGAAGTCAAGCGGCATTCTTTGAAAAGAAGTGACGGCGTCAAGTTTTGCTTGAGCCTCATCGGAGACCCCGAATAACTTCTTTTCTTGTTGTTGAGATCGCGGATCGATTTTCCTTTTCGAGTAGAGGCGTGGCTGGTCCACGGACCCGTTCTGAGAAGGATTGACCTGGGAGGAAGATTTCCCGGTGTATTGAGGAAGCACACGGCAATCTCAAGCGTCATGGTATTTTCTGTTTACGCACCTCTAAAGGCTGATCTTGAAAGAGGTGGCTGAGAGGTGCGTGTAGAAAGGCCGAGCCGTCAAGGAGGCAACTTGGCGTCGGCTGAAAGATTTTGAACGAGTGCTGAAATTTTCACCGCGTTTCAGTACAAGGCATTGAGTTTAACAATATCTTGCGTCCTTGGTATTTTCGGGGCGACTTTGGACTTGTTGTGCTCCAATAAAGTCGAATTTCTATTGGGTGAGCTCTTGATCTGCTGAGTTGGCTGACTTGAGCTTGTGTACTCTTGAGATCCGCATGAGCCTAAGAGAGCTTCATGCTTGTCTTGGTTTGGCCTCAAAGTTGCAACAGGCGATTGCGGCTTGAAGGTCTTGGTGTACCGCATCGGAGGAGCCTCGAGTGCCGTTGAACCAGCTCATAAGGCGTCTTGGGATTCTTGTAACTTAAAAGCGGCGACTTGAGCATCCTGGCGATCTTGATACAACAAGCAGCGAGGGTGTTGTGGTGGTGGGCAGGTTGTTGCACTGGTTTGGGAGGTTTGGGAAAAATGGTGTGAAGTGGATGGTGTGGCGGAGGAAGAAGGCGGTGACATGAGTGTGGTATGGTCATGACCCGAGGAAGATGGGCGTGATGTGCCAACAGTGATTGATTGGAAGGGGCCGGGTGGAATTATGAGAATTTGGTGGTGTGGGAGGAAAGTAGCGGATGAGGGCTTGAAAGTGCCCTCCCGAAACTTTCGAGAAAATGGAAGTGGTACCGAAGGCGGTCCATTTCTTGGAAAACGATAGAACATCATTTGGGGCCAATCTATGTGGTGTTTGGGTGTGTAGCGGTGAGGACAGGTTATAGAAAGGCTTATTGATATGGGTGTTCTTGATAGAATACCCAAGGAATTTCATACAAAAATTTAACAAAAGGTCTCGTGAGGCTTGTCGATATTGGTCGACGATGGACATTGGCATGATAAGAAGGTGCACCAAACTACGTGACATCAATATCACAATATAGCGAGACCATGATACACAAGGGGGTGTGCAAGGGAATATATGAAATACCTCGAAATCAAGTGTTGAGTCAATGAAATAGTGGTGCCATCGACCGCAGTGTGGTGGTAACCTTATACTTGGTACATTAACAATATTGGCGATGAATTAGCAACTGGTCAGGATTTGGAGCGGAAGTTCCATTTGAGAGAATTACGTAAAAGCTGGTGTCGTTCAGCGACTTCTTTATTTGGGCCAACAAGGGCTTCACGGAAAGTGGGCGTCAAGAAGGATCTGAGATGCAAAAAAGGGCGGATCTTGGGGCTGATGGCAAGTGTAGAAAATCTTAGGGCAACCATGGGAATGATTCTGCGAACGAAAAGATGCCAAAGGAGGAGGGCGAAAGTCGAGCCGCGGAGGACAAAAATATGAAAGGAGCGAAAAGGTTTGTTTTAGAGGCGCTGGCCCGGGAAGCGAAAGAGGTATGAAGAAGTTGAAAGCGGGAACCGTTGATGATGCAGTGTCAAAAGATCTGAAGAAAGGGGATTGAGAGGCAAAAAATTTGGCTAAGTCCCAAAAAAGCGTAAAGGGAGAAGCAATGAGCGGTGAGGATGAGGCGTGAAAGAAAGATCGGATGTGACGGATGGCAAAGGACATCCATTAATGTTCGGCAGGCGTGGAAAAGAAGGAATGGCATTCAATCTTGGCAACTTCGAAGTGGGATATCATTAAAAGGAATGTGTCGGAAGGTACCATGGCTAGATATCGGCGGGAGAAACAGATTCTCATTTAGAAACAGCCTTGCATTGCAAACACGTTGGCGATTTGTGTGATTGGTCCCGTCGACAAGGAGTTCCCTCGATTGGCTATATAAGGCGAACGAGGAAAGCGAAGGCATCAGATGGCGCTCGGTATGGCTGCTGGCGAGCGAGCGAAAGATTGCACCATGCCGACTAGCTGTGGTCAGTGGATCACTTGTAAGATGAATTGTATGCGGATCTCTGGCTGCCACAGCGTGGCATTAGCATGGGGCGGCTGGTGTCTTAGGGATGGTGAACATCCGGCCGAAGATAGCGGGATGGAGGTGGTTACGCACCTTATTTGGGATCGGGGCGAGAACCTCTACCATCTCCCTCGCATCACCTGCTCCGAACCGGGAGTAGGGTTTTCCCTCTTAGGACTTAGTAGATGGGGCTCACGAGCCCGTTTTTGTATATAGAGGCGGTGCCCATAAGCGGAAATATTTGGAAATTTTGCGCCCACATTTTTATAAAAAATCTCCACTATAATATAATCTACCGCCTTTCTAGTCACTTTACGTGGTGTTTGATTCTTGAGGCGTCTACGTGTTTGGATGTTCACTTTACGTGTGATGAAATGCTTTGAGGCGAAAACCATTAACTAATGTAGGTAATGGAGTGCCATCTAATCGGCTAGTTGGAAAACACTTGGTCTAACCACTTGAACAATTTGATAAAGGGCCAAACCAGCGAAACTTGAGTTTACAGGAAAATTTTGTACTGGAATCATAAAGAAGAACCAAATCTCCTTCTTTGAATGTTTTTGTCTTCAAAGCGTTTGTCATGTAAAGATTTTTTGCAAGCTGTTGTCCATGAAGAACACGAATATAAGCATCCTTGAAGTTCATCCAAGCTGTTCTAATTGATAGACCCGTTCTTTGAGAAGCATTTGGTGGATTATGAAGCGTAAGCAGTTGAAAGCGGAGTGTTGGAAGGATGTATTCAAAGGGCATGAGAGCTTCGACCATAAACCAATTTAAAAGGAGTGTGACCCGTAGCAATCTTGAAACAAGTATTGTAGGCCCAAAGAAACGATGGAAGTTTTGTGCACGCCAATCGTGCGGGAGCGTCACAAATTTTTCTTGAGAATGGTGACCCGAGTTTTGTTGGTGCTACGCCAACCCATTGCCTTGAGGATAGTAAGGTGTGCTCTTGTGATGATGTATCGGGGAGATAATCGTCGGCTCTTTGATAGTATGATTGATGAAATGAACACCCGGTCCTTGCGACCAGCTCCGTGGGGCAGCGAATCAGCGTGATGATTTGTTGATAGAGGACTCTAGGCGTGCTTGCGGCGGTGTTATGCGGAAGTGCACAAGCTTCCGCCCATTTGGTGGCGTGGTCGGTGAGAACCCGAGAATGTATCGAACGCACGAGGTGTGCCTAGCGGGGGAGGATCTATAGGTCCCACAAAGTCCATTCCCATTTCTTTGAAGGGAAGTGGCGTGGCGACCCGGCGTCAAGGAAAGAAGCGTCCGCGGGCCGTGGGCGTCCCACCAGCTGGCAAAGCGTCCTGCGTCTTGGCGTGGCGTGAGCATCTTTGAAAGCGTGGGCCAATAATACCCGCCGAGAAGGATTTTTCGCGTGCCGTGGTGTCACCATGAAAATGACCACCGCAGGAGCCCTTGATGAGCTTCTCGAACAATGTGCGGAACTTCATGAGGTAGAAACAAGCGTCGAAGGATGGTGTCCTTACCCTTTTGTAGAGATGTCCGGCAACCATGGTGTAGTCACGGACCTCTCGGAGAAATTGATAAGCGGCGGGATTATCGCTTGGCGAGGAAGAAAGGCGTCTCATCTTACGGTGGAAGAGCACGGTGAGGAGAATGCTGGCGAAAATCATGGAACCAATGTGGTGTTGCCCGTGACTAAAGAGTTGAGCATCGGGAAAGGCGTCACGAGACCCCTGTTGCGGGATCATCCGTGTGGATCGTGAAAGATAATCGGGAACAACATGAGATTTACCCGACCTTATGAGCGATTTCAAAAGGAGCAAATTCTTGGGAAGAAGGACAACGAGCAATGCGGCCCGTGGGCGTGGATTTGTTGATCAAATAGAGAAGTGCTTGGTGGTCCACAAAGAACAGTTTGACTGCCCAAAAGGTAATGACAGGCGTTGGACCACGAAAATGAGACCCAAAGCTTCGCTCAGGTGGCGAGAATAGTTCTTCGCTCGCGAATTGAGTTTTAATTTGGCGTAGCGATTTGGTTTATCGATTAATGCGCATCATATTCTTGAAAGAAACGGCTCAATAGCAAAGCCCGAGACATCGACATGAGCGTGAAAGGGCTTGTCCCATTGAGGAGGAACAAGAACCGGTGCTGAGTAAGCAAAAGCTTCATTTGTTGGAAAGCGACTTCCGCTGGGAATTCAAGCCCGGTGGATTCGATCACCGATGAGTTTATGAATGGGATCTGCAATGGCTGCCAGTCCAGGTATGAAGGTGGAGTAATAATTGACCTTTCGGAAAAGGCGTGTCTCTTTGATATTGGTGGTGCTTGAGCTTTGAGCACACAAGCCCGATTTTGGCGGGATCGGTGGTGATTCTGCTTTCTAGCGACAACATGGCCCTAATGAGAACACGAAGTGGCCTTAAAGGTGCATTTCGGGATTGAGACTAATGCGGACTCATCACATTTCTGGAAGGCGAGTTCCAATTTATCAAATGGTCAGCCATGGGCTGTAGGCCGAGAGAAGTCATCTTGAAAAATTTGCAAGAAGGGATTTTCCTTCATGAAATCATGAAAAGCGAGAGCATGATGCGTTGAAATGTTGAAGGAGAGTTGGATAATCCAAAAGGAACCACCTTGTAGGCAAAAGTGCCCGAGGGGTGGTGAAAGTGGTCTTGAGTTGATCAGATTCTTTGATGGAGATCGATTGTAGCGGAAAAACCATCCATAAAAGGGTACATCTCATGTCCGGCCACTTCTTCGAACTTGGTGCGTGAAGGGAAGTGGAAAATGATCACGCTCAGGTGGCTGATTGAGTTTTCGATAGTCTACGGGCGGATCTTACCATTGTGCTTAAGGGCAATGGCGATGGGGCTCACCATTCGAGAATGTTTGACCTCATAGATCAAAACTGCGGCAAGGAGTTTGTCAATTTCGCCTTGGCGATCCGCGGTAATTAGGGTTGAGCACATGCTGTCGTTGCTACAGCTGGTGGTGCATCAGATTTGGTAGGAATGGTGAGTTCCCCAAGCTTTTGTTGATTCCCAGAAGATCTTTGTAACTCCGGTGAAAATGTGTTTGAATTTTTTGAGCGGCGTGGTGGCCCGATTACGATAAAGGGCCGGAAGGTTTGCGGCAATGCAGACGAGGTTGATTGTTGCCAACATCCACAATCAACCGAGGTGCGAATATGGGGTATGACTTGGTATCTGGACAATGTGTGCGAGGAGGTTGGAGCATAACAGGATGCGTGGCACTGCGTGGTGAAAAAGAGGTTGCTTTCGGTGTCATCTAGCGGTGGTTGCTTCATGGACGGCGTGTACATCAGCAGGAGTTGCGGGGAGTGTCGGCATGTCGAAAAGTGATCAGCGTTGGATTCGATTGCAAGGAGCGGTAGGGGTCAAGCAAAGCGTACCGACTGGTCACGATCAAAGTCATTTCTCCCCAAGGATCGGCATATTGAGGGGTAGGATGGCGAAGGCGAAGCTTGGTGGAACTGAACGATAAATATTACGGCTTCTTGAGAATCGATTAATGCGAGAGAGGTTCCGCATTGTCAAGCGAAATGATCTGCTGTTTGCAAGTCCATGGTGGCATTGAGATGACCATCGGTGATGACTAAGCGGTCCGTGGCCCGATAATGGATACTCTTTGCTGCGGAGAAAGGGTGCGCCTACCAGCATTTCATAGTCACGGATCTTGCCCGACTTTCCAAACTCAAATTCCATGGGAAGCGGAGATCACCAATGTTGATGTGAAGAATAGGTGTGCGCCTTGAGGTCGTGATATGGCCATTGCCAATTTGATGTCATATGGGGCACGAAAAGAGTTGTGTGATGCCCATTTGTTTGCGGAGTTTATCAGGTGATGAGATTGTGCACTACCTCCATCGATTTGAACATGGTTGACTTGCTGATTTCCCAAGTGGCATGGACCGTGGGTGTAGAGGTATACGGCCCCAACTAAAAGCAGTTGGGAGTGGTAAGCTGGTCCTTGAAGCGGGGCCGAGTTTTAAAATGGTTGCCAAGCTTAAAAGGAATTTTGATCTTGGCAAGCTCCTCTTGGAGTTCGAGAGGTACATGAGAAAAAGGATCTGCTTTGGTTCCCAGTGCGGGGAGTGCGTGGCGGGGGCGGCAGCAACTTCTGAAGTAAGTCAACCTCGGCTGCAATATTGGGATATGTCGAGGCGTGGAGGTTGAGATGTTGAAGGTGTATCTTGTCTTTGTTGAGCTCTAGTGGTGGCATGAACATTTGCCAATGTCGCCCTTGGCGACTGCATGAGGTTCAAAATGCTTTGGCGAACTTTGGGCATGACATTTGGCATGAGCTTTTTCAAGTCGGTGCAAAGTGAACCTTTTTTCGTCCCTCATGAGGAATGGTGTCAGCTGCAAAGGCGGGTTTGCGTGCCCCCCGAATAATAGTCAAGGGGCGTGATGCCTTGGTGCTGGCGTGAAACTAGACCAACCCAATTTGGCAATTTTGGGCGGGAGGATTAAGTGCTGAAAAATTTCCTCTTGGGCTTGTTGATCCGGTGAGGTTGATTTCTTTGGGTGGTTGATAAGCGTGATTCTTTGAAGCTCTTGGGGGGCTTCTTAGAGCCGGTCATGGGCCTTGTTTGCCATTAGCTACGAGTTGAGTTGGTGGCCGTGAGGCGGACCCCGGTTTGGGGAAAGAGCTACAGACACGGTGGAAGTTGAGGACCAGGTGGTGGTATGACCCCATTCTTGGCGGTGATAACCAGGCTTTAGAAGGATCAAAAGGAGGGCGTTGGTTGGATCCCGTGTGGTTGGTCTGATGGCGATAGAGTTCGCGTGGGCTGCACTTTTTGAAGAGGTGGGCTGGCGATAGTGCGATTGTGGCTGAGGTGTGGTTTGCACTTGATAAACCATTTTGTTGCACGGCGGTGTGGGATGAGTGCGAGTGCACTCTTGGTAGCATGATGCACATGTTGCATAAACACAATGGCGGGCCATTGGTGGAGTTGCACTCATTGGCCAAATAAGCCTTGATATTTGCAAATATGGCCAGGTTTGCTGCCCGGCGTGGATTAGCGTGTTGGTGAACGGTGGATTTGTGGAACCATGGCGGGTGGAATGAGCAGGGAGCTCTTGAAGACCCACGCCTCGGGAGGAAACATTGGCGGAGTGATTGACAAGGTCGATGGCCTGCTCCAAAGTTTTTTGGGCCGCGGGTGATCATGAAGTCGAATATAGCGGGAGAAGTCCTTGGAGAAATGGGACCAAAAATCGGCTCGTGCGGTAGAGGAACACTCCTTGGCTTACCGCGAGAATGTGAAGTCCCGATCGCATAAAATCGAGGCGGAACTTCAGTGGAGCTCTTGTTGAAGTTCATTGAGTTGCTTGAGATAAAGTTGATCATCATCGTAGTCCGTAATGAAGAGAAAGCGATCGCGCATTTCGGACCGATCTTGTTTCCAATAGCTTTTGTTGGACATAGGCCATTGATGAGGAGCCACCTTGATGTGGTGGAAAAAAGATGTGAAATTTCAGTTGAGGGTTCGCGGCGTGCCCATTTAGGACAGCTAGAGCCTCAAATTCTTCCATGTGCACAGAGCACTTTGGTCGGCGGTTTGCCTTTTGTGTTGCCAAAGGTGGGATAAGTCCGGTTTAGTCACGAAAGGTAGATGTGAAAGTCTTTGGGCTTTAGAAACGGGAACAGGATAGTGAGGATATTGAGGTTGAGGTGGTTTGGCATTGTGCTGTGGACCCGATGAAAGGGTGATTTGCGGTTAGCTGAATGGCCAAGACATTGGTTTTAGATGCATAAGGTTATAAGGAAGAGCGATTGGGAAGCGGTAAAGGGAAAGGATATTAGAGGCGGCGCTTGAAAGGGACATGTGGATAGCCATACCCACAGGGGAGATGATGGTTCTTGAAAAAGGAAAGTATAGCTGAAGAATGATGGATGTAGGCATGTTCGGGGGTATGTCTACGGTTGAAAGGTTGAGCGGATAAAGGCTCGATAGTGATGAGGGCTGAGGTTGTGAGCAATGTTTGCCACGCAGGAGGCCGGGACGAGGCTGATACCGAGGGGTGGTGTGTGTTTGAGCCCTGGGCAGAATGGCCTCCTACATGTGCTCATGATCCCATACATGTAAAAGCGGTTTCCGTGGCGGTGAGGCGCTCAAAGCGAGATCTTGAAATCTGAGAAAGGAGTTCTTAAAGGCGTGAAGTGCAGACCCGGACATGGCGTGAAGTAGGAAAAATCAGAGACCCGGCGGTGTTTAAGTGCAGGTTCAGGAACTCTGGAAACTGACCCTCTGTGAGGACGAAGTGGATCTAACGGGAGAGTCCAGGGACTATGTCCTGTGAGTTCTTGAAAGGAAGAAAAAGAGAAGAAACAGGAACAAATGAGAAGATGATAAAAGCTTCCTTGATATCAATGATGAAAATACATGACTCTAATTAATGAAGCGAAAGGAGACAAGACTCAAAACTCATCTAAAACTTATGAGCTAACTCTACTCATATATATAGTACAATGGCCTTGGGCCCAATATAGACACTTTCGGTGATCGCGGGTGCCGACTCACGGAAGGAGGCGATTCTGCGAGGAATTGGCGGTGCCTCTTAGAAGTGCCTAGAATCCTTGGCCGGTACGGCGATGGTGGCCAGACGTCCTTATCTGTGGCGCCTCTTGATAACCCGATAAAAGGCTTTGGCTGGCTTTCTTCTTGTCTGTGGAGGCTTGGATGTCGGCAGAGTGGTTGGCCGAGATCTTTGAGCTTGACTTTGCGTGCGGCGTACCATGAATAGTCATGCGGGAGGCTACAGACTAACAACTTTATTAGGTTGATTTTGATATCTAAACTCAAAACAAATTTTCCCGCCTAACTTCCAATCGACAATTTCACACCATCCTTAATAAACTTGCAACCATGTTTATAGAAAAATAAATCAAAACCATTGTCTACAAGATTGGCGAGACTAAGTTAAATAACGGTTCGGGTGGTGCAAACAAAGTATCGAACAATCTCAAAGCGTCCTTGCCTTCCCTCGATACACCCTCCCCCTTTCCATGCGCACCCTTTGAGTCGTGCCATTTCCCATTTGCACCTTTGAACGTTTGCTTGGTCCAACATTCCTCAACAAGTCAGATGTATTGACTATGGAGACATCAGCTTCTGAATCTAGAGTCAAAGTGTTAGTTTTATCCAATTTTCCTTTAAAATTCACATTTGACACTATGGAGCCTTTAGATTTGAATTTGGAGTTTTTTTTTCCTTGTCCTCCGTGAGTACTCCAATCATCGCCGACTCCTCTTTATCACCTTCAATTTCACCTACGGCCGCAATTAATAGCTTTTCGACCCTTCCTACGTGTACGATCCTGTCGTCCTGACTCCATTTTTCGCGATTCGGGCGTACGCGCTATGTATGCTGATTTCATCACACCTGCTTGGATTTGCGCTCTTCCTCGGCTTCTACCATGGCCCCAACCTCTTTCACCTGCATACAATACAACAAGGTGTTCCTCTCTATGCAATTCTTTCTTGTTCCATTTCTGTTCTAATCATCTCTACAGCCTTATCGAACATCGGGGAAGTGCGCCTAACCACACAACTAAATCTTTGTAAGAATTACGAAAAGCTCTTGTCAACGCCAATACCTTTTGCTGCTCGGAATACTTTACTCTGGCTCCCTCCAAGTCATGGAACAACAAACGCAATTGCCGTATCAGGTCCGTCACTTCACCACCTTTCTCAAATTGTAAAACTGCATACTTGCATCTCCAGTACTTCAATTTGCGAAGAAGTCTTCGCTTCATATCTTTCAAGAAGGTATTCCCACATCTCAGAAGGAGATTTGTGTTGAATTTCAAGCACTATGTCTCCTCCCAATTTCGCCATAATGATTGCCTTGGCAATCTCTTCCTTCTCATCTAGTTCCTCAGATGTTTCTTACTCCTCCTCTTCTTTAGAATGAGAAGCTTCCTCCTTTACTCTGGTGGGTGCTACAGCCAATTTCCCTCTTAATACAAGCTCCCACAATTTGTCAACCTTGAGAGCTTGCGTGATCATGGCCTTCCATAATTGAAGGCCCGCTTTGTCTCCTTCAAAGACTTTGGTGCTGCTCAGGTATGTTAAAGCAAGTCTGCTGGCCATGCTTGGCTCTGATACCACTGTCAGAATCTTGTGGGCAGGATCTCTGACAGCCCAAGCTTGAGTTCAGAAGCACTGAGTGATGAATCGGCTCTACCTGGTGACCACCGACCTGATCAAATTGATCCAAGCTGCTGCGTTTTGTTGTCTGCAGATCGGTCTGTGCTCTCAAATCCGTCCGCCTTCTTCACCTTTTTACTGTCAAAGGCTCAATCTATGTCGATTGGATTCTTGCCCTTTTGTCTTATTCCCCTGGCCACCGTTTTTTCCAATGCCCACATGTGGCCCATACTGCACTACGTGTACAGGCTAGATGTAATCTGTCAAGAATGAACGATATATATTCAACTTTTTTTAGTCTTTTTTATTCGGCGTTCTTCTCACAGCAGTATAGTAGCATTGTGGAAACCCTATTGTAGAAACCCCCCTTCTTCATGACACATGTTTCTAAAGTAAATGCACTAGATTTAATTTTTCTTCCCCTTTTCTTTTCTCCTTCTTTTTCTCTTTCTCTTCCTAACACACCACCTCACATGGTGAGACTTGCACACATTCATTTTTCTCGTCCAATTGTAGCAACATAATGTTTTGAATCTTATGTTTTGATACAAAGGTTTTTTAATGGCACATTGTGTGTTTTAAATTTGGTTTGTATACTAAAAAGAGGTGAACCCTTTAGATACAACCTTGGTGGCATCCAAAATCTTCCTCGTGATCGACCGAACGTGAGAGGTATGATGTGGTGCTGGGGATAACATGGTTGCAACGGGTTAAACCTACTGCAATAGATTGGAACACTCACCGTCGAACATCCAAGGGGTCAAAATAAAGCTTTTCCTGGTAGCCTTGAATGTTCAACGGCATCCCAACAGGTTTACGATCATCTACCTGAGAATCGTTCACAAAAAGGACCATCAACCTTGTACCGGCTGGTCTTTACACAAGCCAATTACAGTTCTTCCACCAACTTAGAAGAGATAAACATATCCGAAGAGCCACAATCGAACAATATAACGAGGTTTTAGCCCATGATCCTACCCAGGAACCTAATAACATGTCCAACAAACATATCCATGATGTCCTTGCTTGCGGGCTTATCCAGTACGCACAAAGTTCTTACATGGCAATTGCCGAAACTGTCTTCGATTCCAGTTCCTCATTCGCCTTTTCAGTCACATTTTCTTTCTTGTTATCAACTTTCTTGTTCCGTGGCTGAGAGCATTCACGATTGATGTGCCCAAGCTCTCCACATCTATGGTAGGCAATCCCCTTCCAGGAACCACTAGACTTAGAGTTCGCCTTACGCTTCTTGGGCTCCCCACCTGCAGACTTAGGTTTAGACTGTTCAGACATTTTTTTTCTTTTTATAAACCTAGATTTCTACTTTGAGAACTCAGAGATGTCCTCTTGAAGGACTCATCCTCTTTCCTAAGTTGATGGCCAACATTGTCATCCACTCAAAACCACCCAATTATCTACTTTTTAAGAGCAACACTGGATAAACCACCTAAGAAGAAGTCAACCTATCGAGCTTTGGTTAAATCTCCAACCACATGGATCATTGACCCCAAACTTTATTCACTTACGCCTTTGGAAAACACATGCCTTTCTTGTGCATGACTTTCAAAGCATCACGAGCATCTTGCTGAGGTGCATATTCCTAATAAAGTACTTCCTAAAATCAGACCAGGTGTTTACCTTCCTTCTTCATGGTAGAACCATTCCACCAACTATAGATATACAATTTCAGCCTCATACTGTGCAATAAACAGTCGTGGCTTGTCATCCTTATTGATAGCCTAAAAAAGATTCTCAAGCTTGTCAATCCAAGTCATTGCCTTCTCAGCAGTATCTTTACCATCCCAATCTGGAATCTTGGTGCGCTCGAGACTTTGCATGTCCTCCTTGCTCAATCCAGAACTCTTCAGCGACTGCTCACAATAGCACTACTATCGGGTACCTTTGGGTCCACCACTACTGTCAAAGATTTCCCTTTCTCCGCAGACTTCCCATGGTCCAGCAAGGGTCTCCAAAACAGTTCTCATAGCAGCATGAGTGTCTAAAAATGCCTTGAGGCTCTGCTGCACTCCCAGCAAGTCCTCATCCCACTTCGTCTTCATGAATTCCAGGTTCCTCTAGATTTCCTGTACACGAGCAGCCAGTCCTCGTACAACAAGTTCCTCCTCCATAGAAATCATCTGCCCTACTACACTAGATGCGCCTGCACGAGTCTCAGGGTGCTCCATCTCAGCTACATGCTCCCTAACATACCTAGATGGTACGCTGTCTAGAATCCCTGCGTCGGTGGATCCAGTGTAAGGGAGACACTACAAGTACAAAGAACCATTAAGCTACTAAACTATTGGTACATGCCTACACCGTCCTATACCAGTGGCATGCACAACCTCACCAACACCTATGGTCCTAATTAGACAAGCCACGCGTAGCTAAACATGCTTTGCAAAAACTCCCTCTGATAAACACCTCCTGATATTCCTCCTAGTATTACAAAGATACAATATAGAGCATAGCTCCATTACAGATACCTTGCTTTCACTAGGCTGTTGATAAATACATGATATTGCTCCATACTGATACCATCCATCTACCTCACCAGCACTCACAAGATTCTGAAAAGACAAGCATAAGCTTATCCTTACAGAAGAATTCATTATCAAGAGGTCATTGCTCGATGGTAGAGGTTGAATTGGCACTGCACACTACAAAAGTAGTCGGCCATAAGTTTAAGGTCTACCTTAAATTAATACCCTCGAGCTTATAAGAGAAGAGAAGCACAAGTCGTATGGAAGCATGGATTTAAGGTGATATGATCCGTCATCCCATGGCCATCACACACCAAGTTTATTCAAGGTAAATCTTAATTCTTTATGTGGTAAACTCTAAGATCTATATCTAATGCAGGCCATCCATATGGAACAGACAATCCGTCAGTCCACTATAAGCTGGGTTACTAGAATTAAGACCCGTGTGAAGGAACTCCATGCAAACAACAATAAACCTTCTCGGTAAATCCTTCTTCCAAACTCTGTGGACCAATTTCCTCCTCCTTGCTTCAAGCCTCTCCTCTTTATTCTTCTGTTCAATTTTTCCTTTAATCTTTCCAGCCTCCTCCAATATGTGTGCGCACCGCCTCTTTTATGAAAGGCCCTGCCAGCGTGGCAAGTCCACGTAGCATCATGATAGAGGCAGGCGCTTCTGCCAGAAGCACCCCGGTTGGGTTGCAAAAATCAAACCGGCAACTACTGCTGCCTGACAAGCTGTGGCCGACCACGATGGTGGCTCCCCCTATTTAAGGGGTGCTTACCATTTATTTTAATTGGTTATTAAAACCGTAGCTTAAATGTTTCACATATTAAAATGCCCTATTGCATAAAATATGTCATTCAAGCATTCCCGCCCCCTAGTCTAAAGATTACAAGGTGCACCATACTTAAAACTAGGGAACATGCGACCGGAATAATTTCAATGCCAATACCACATTGAAATATTCTATTAGCCCACAAGAAGAAACATGCATGTTAAATATTCACAACCATGGTCTGTAAAATTTGGGCATAACAGAGGAGCCAACTCTAAGATGAGTGGGACCCTTTAACATTTTGAGCAAGGAAGCATGCTTATAACTAAATATAAGCTTGGCTATTGCAACTACAGAAGGTCTCTTGTGTGAGCCTTCTTAAGATAGATAGATAGATCAACACATCTAATACAGGGGAGTTCCAAAGATACAGCGATTAGGGTTGATTCCATCATCACATTTAAACTCCAGTTTAAATAAGAGAGGATGACCATGTTTCACCCAAAATTCGGCAAAGACGAAACACTTCTTTACGGAATACACGCCTTGACTTCTTAAGGTGGCATTGAAAACAATTTTTTTATTTCATTAGTGAAAATGCTAGGAAGACCATGAAAGACTTAGTCGACATTCCCACTATGGAGAGTTGACAAAGCAAGCACGGGAGCAAGCAAGACTCTTATAGACATTGAAGTGTCATATTGATATCATTATTGGTATTGATAATTTAAAAGACATCATGTCTATAATGTTTAATGATGATTGACAGGATTATAAAAGGAAAAGTATTGAAGTTAGAAAATGAGAATTAGTTGGATTAAACGCTGGTGCAAAAGCACTTACTCTATTAGCGGACATGATAGTGTATAATGGTCATAATACCTTTTTTTTGGAGGATGTGAAACTTTAGTAACCAGAAGAAACTACAAAACATAGATGGGGGACTGAAAACCGAGTGGAGAAATTGTCCACCAAAGCAAAACCACCCGTCACCTCACCTTACAGCATACAACATCCAAATAAGTTATATATGGGTGTTAATCTGAAGATAATGAATCCAAATATGATCCTTCACTTTGTCCTCTATTGACGAAGATATATATACTTTGATAATGCGTTGCTTAGCTTCAATGAGCACTTGAATATCAGGGGCTCTATTGCCCTTAAAAATGAAGAGATTTCTCCTTTTTCAAATTGACTAAATGATCCATGCCGAAGCCAGCTGAAATGCCCTCCTTGCTGGATTGTGCTAAAAGCTTCGATCCCTGAACATATAAATGCCATATCTGGCATACTTACCTTCAGCTTCATTCTTTTGCATAGGCAGGTGGTTGTGCTCAGTTGGATCGGTTTGTCCACTGGGGTTATAATCCTGTCTTTGCATTTTATGTTGCTCTGGTTTTTAGTTGGTGAATAAAGCTTGTCATCCTTCAATATATATATAGCAAGGTGCTATGAATCTATACCATTGTTTGGTGATGATGGGATCACAACTATATGTGAAAAGCTCTTCTCAAAAGTTTTTGAAATAAAGTATCCTCAAAGGTTAATTGGGTTTGGGGGATCTTCATGTAAATATACATGGAGAAATAGCATCCCGACAACCAAAAATAGCTTTGAGATAACTCTTGAAGAACTGGTGACAATAAACAACTACCTACTTACCAATTGTTATGTCCAGGTAGGAGACAGAGTATGGAGGCAAGTTAGAGGCATCCCAATGGGATTTTCATGTTCACCATTGTGGTGTAATATTTATCTCATGTTCTATGAAATCAACTTCATTAAGAGATTGACAAGATTGGGAAAGATTGAATATCTCATTACATTTCAAGGATGCATTTAGATATATGGATGATTTAAGTATATTCAATAACCCTTGAGATGGATTTATTTGTGGACCAAAGACTGTAGGAATCTGGACAACCCATCTTTGGATTTACCCATTGGAATTTACGGACATAAAAAGGAAGAAGCACCCCAATTATTTCCCCAATATGATATGGGATTAGAGATGTAATTTCACGAATATGCATGTGCGGTCATTGACCAAGCCTACGGATCTTACATAACGACCAAATTCGATAAGAGGAGGTTGCTTGAGTTCCCATTTATCAATACATACGGTTGGCGTCTAATAGAAAAATTAGCCAATGTTATAATCTTATGATCCCCAAGTGATTTTATTCTTTGTATTTATGTAATCGTCAGGAGGAATTCCTAGAAGAAATAAATAAAACGGTAGGGGTGTTCAAGAAGAGCGGTTTTTAGGTACAAAGGCTTGTGAACATAGTTAAAAGCGATTGAAAATGCAAATGTACCGGGTGCTCTTATGGAAAAAAATGTCGGATATAAAATTATCTAGTTAAAAGGCTTGTAGAAATTGAAGTATAAGCTTTGTAAGAATATGGGTTACGGACATATGGGTTACGGACATACATATGCTTGATATCAAATGATAAGTTAATGACTACTACATAAGTTCCTAATTTATATGATTTCTTTGAAGAAAGTGCTTGTATATTACATGGTTCTTTTAAAATTAAAAATTTTTGGATCAAAGGGTCGACCATATGGCAAAACCCTAGCGTTTGGACGGATAGGAAAGAATCAGGCATGCTATTAAGCCCATATTGGGAGCCAAATACATGGCCGATTTCCCAAAACACACGATATCAAGCAGGTCGGTAGAAATGCCTTGAGGCTGTCGGCTTACATGATTGTGGATTGAACCTTGAAGTCTTTGGGATTTAGCGATGTCGGCACGGTGTAGGATCTGACATCTATTTGCGGGTTAGAAAAATTATTTGGTGGATTGGAGAACACAAGTTCTTAATCGACCCGAATTTATGATATAACCGCATTTTTGTTTGCTTACTCGAGGCTGTGTTCACAATCAGATGCATAGAATATCTATTAGGGAATTGGGCCACAAGGATTATGTAAGGACTCTAGTTAATAATTCGCATACAAGCTCAGGAATTTCAGATGAAATGATTGGAAGCATTTATATTAATACATGTAATATCATAGGACTATGCTAATATGATAAATTTCATTGAGAATAAAGGCCGAGTCCATGGATCACGTGCCAGAAGAGATGGGAGATTCAAGCTATATGGAAATAGAAGAAGACCCAGAACATCTCCAAGACGATAATCAGGTTAGACATTATGAGATAGAATGATTGGAAGCCAGGTTGTATAAATTATGAAATATGAGATAGAATTGTGATCGAAATCATGGGAAGGAGGTACTGTGAGTTAGACTTGAGTGGTGCAATCGTATATTAAATTCGCCCGAGACCTATTTGGTAGAGTCGTGATAAAATGAATGCTCGGAACCAAGTTATGGGTTAAGGCAAATAGAAACAAAATACACAAAGTACTAGGTATATTATTGGCATAAGCGCTCAATCTTGCTTGTAAAATGCATAAGGATAAGCATTTAAAGAAGACTTTGTTAGTAAATTGTTAAATGTTGTTGACATAGATTAACAAGGTTTTTCATAGAAGCTCTTGCATAACATTATGGGTTTAAGGGTATAAGCTGGAGCAGGATAATTTGAGTCAACACATAGCATGATTGATTAAGACTACCTTAAATACTTGTTGTTATCCTTGACATGGATAACAAGGGGGTTTCATAAAAGCATTGACACTGTCTTCCCATTCCATGCATCTGTACTAACACATGTTCTTTGGTTTGGATGGTGGCGGGTTAGCTTTTCCCCACTGGATCTGAGAAGATAAAATTTAAGTGTGGATCAATTTAGAATCATGCTTGGATTTGTGCATTTGACTCAAAGGTACAAAAGCAAGGTGCTTAAATTTATGGTATGGAAAGATATAAATACTCACCCCATGGTAAGATTTTTTGCATGGCTAACTAGAATATGGATCCCTTATAGGGAGGTTGCTAAAATGGCATATATATACATACATATAAATCGACCCGGTGGGTTACCACCTAATGCTCTATGATTATTATTATCATGGGCATTGTCTATATAAGTTAGTTTTTGCATGAATTTGGGATTTATTGTGAGAATTATATCTAATACAATGGCTTATGGCTTAGATTAGGAAGATGGTGAGGCAAAGGGCGGAATGGTTTCTGAGTTAAAAACATTGGATATGGAGAAAATTTATGGGTTCCAAGCCCGGTGATTCAAACTATTATAGTCTTGATTCTTTGATGCTCGAGGTTTGCATGAGTTTATTCCTGAATAGAGAGAATAATCACGGATGAAAATGATCTTTCCATTTTGATCAATTTAGATGCATCTCATTGGTTCAAACTCTTTTACGCTTATAGAAAGGGTGAAAATGTTCTTCAACTATTGAAGACATTTGAAACCAACTTATCGAATATTGTAGAAGATGGCCGTATTGAAATTGATAGATGCATGAGAGTATTGGAAAAACTAAAAAAGAACAAAAACTAGCTAATGGAGAGAACTATCCACTAATGTTTTATAGAGATGATGAGCGGATGGATAGCGCTTGACACAAATCACATCGATGGTATGAATCAAAATTAAAAGGGATTAAGCTTGATGAAGAGGCACCGAGGCTATTTCGAGGGGAATTTGCGGATGAGCGGCTTAATAAACAAAATGACCATTACTTGTTCTTTAAGAGATACCCCTCCCGGTGGTACCCGGGAGGTTGGTAGAGCAATGGGTTGCGAGAAAAAGACCATAAACCATGGAAACTCTATTCCTTCAATTTGTTAGCCCCAATTCCAATTGAGGCTTACTATTATTTGGGAGGAATAGAGGATGATAACTCAACCTCTTACACGTGTGGATGGAGAAATATGCTAATTTTGGCGTAAGGGTACAACAATCTTTGATAGAGACACCTATAACAAGGTATAATTTGGCTATGTTTGATACCAATAAGTGTCTATTTGAATCAATGTTGGCCCTTACAAAAAAGGAAATTCCAACAGGAAAAATAGAGGCAAAGCTTTGGAATATGAAAAGCGGATGGCCAAACTGGAAGAGACCATATTGTAGATGCCCACACCCTCTAAAAAAAACTTGTACATTACAAAGGGTGGTGTGGTTTGATCTAATAATATGGTATATGATGAATAATGTGGAAAAATTTTTTTAGAGGTGAATCTGTAATCTCTAGGTGGAGCCAATTTATAAAAGCTGGACCCGGTAATCCGGCAATAGAGGCCATTATTCAAACAATGCCTAGTATTCCATTTCACTAGGAAATTTATGATGGAAGGGCTTTTTGGAATATATCACAAACCCAAATGCGGTGTTGTTCGGCCAAAGTAACAATGAAAGTGGTTTGAGGTATATAGAAAGACTAATAAAACACTGCTAGTTTTTACGAGTTTTATCGCTGTCATGCAAAAGAGACCAAGGGACATGAATGAGAACCCATCTTCACCCTCAAAGAGAAATAGAGGTGGAGGTAGACATGGCTCTAGAGGGAGAGCTAGAGGAGGCGGTTTGGAATAGAAGGAAGTTCATATCCACCACCCAATAGAGGAGGATACAGTGGAGGGGAAACTATACATTGGGTAGGGGATCATTCCACCCGGAGGAAGTAGACCACCGCCTTCCACGACCCTAGGCAAAATACTAGAGGTAGAGGCGAGACCATGGTAGGGGTAGTTCATCATCTGCCGGTGTTGAAGTTGTGGGGAACACACCTACTCAAATCAGACCACCGGATGATGGAACCAGCCACTAAGACCAGAAATCTGAATTATGGTTGGAACAACTAAAAGAAGTGCCGTATGGTTAATAAGCTTGAAACGAGCATATATGTGAGAGACTTGTTACATACGTGCAGATACTTCACTTTGAATTGGCAATGTCAGTTGGAAATTTTGTTTAAACAGTTGTATGATGTTTGAGACTGGTGTAAATATGCTGTTTTTATCTATTTGACTGAAACTTTTTCCAAATATTGCAGATTGTGTCTAAATCTCTTATCTCGCTACATGGGACGTATGAAAATAGTAAGGGATAATCCTATAAGATTCATATACATACACTTATTGTATGTTAATAGAATCTTGGAATTAGTGAACTTGAAAAAACTGTTTGCTACATGTTGTAATCAAGTGCTAAATTTAGAGGACCCAACTATATTGGAGGAGATTGTATATGGCTGGAAATACCTACCTAGTGTGAAATCATCATGGTATAAACCAAAGGATACGATGCGCAACTTCTCATGCTATGAGAGTTTGAATTGCAAATGTGCAAACATAACTTGGTTTAAGCCTTTCTGGAAAAAGGAGAAGATGGACGGGAACATGTCATATCCCTCTCCATAAATATCGCCTATACTCTAGGGAGAACATAAAATATGGATTGAATCATATCCCTTAGAGAAACCTAATAAAGGCAATGTAATTATGGAAGTACTTGGAGCATGGGAGCAAACAATAGTATATTTGGAAAGAAAAGTGGGAAAAAT
Source organism: Isoetes taiwanensis (assembly GCA_021234155.1). Lineage (NCBI taxonomy): Eukaryota > Viridiplantae > Streptophyta > Lycopodiopsida > Isoetales > Isoetaceae > Isoetes > Isoetes taiwanensis. Next base: position 2,041,788 of record JAJEKV010000028.1, on the reverse strand, counting down.
ATGCCCAGAAAAACTTGAAAGGGCTAAGTCATTTATCAAAGGCAAAATCAAGCATTGATTGCAAGAAGGAAGCTCGAATAAAAAAAAAAGAATTCGGATTCACGAAAAATCGATAACATATGATGCAATAGCTGAAAAAAAAAGATGGTTACAACAACATTTATTTATATCCTGGCTGAGAGATAAGGCGGAAAACACCGGTATTCATTTGCAAGAATTACATGAGAAAGTTGGCCTTAAAAAGAGTTGGTAGCCCAGACTTTGACATATGTGTGGATGAAGATGGGTTCCCAAGATCACCACTAGCAATTAGAGATAAATGTCTACAAGACATGAAAAATATTGCTAGAAATTTAAAGGTTGAAAACTTGGGGCTACCATATTTAATGGGAACGTACAAAGCCCACAAGAAAAATTTAGATGGTTGACAAATGCATCGATTGTTTATTCTCTAATATGGCTCGCCTAATTACGGAAGTCATAAAATCATTTATACCAACACTCAATGAGATATGCTACCAATTGGACACCACAATAAGAAGATTTATGGGAATAAAAACTAGATCTTTGTGGTGGATTAATTCAACAATAGATCTATCGGTCAATCTACGGAGAACATACACCATACATGGGTAGCGAGACATAGCAAGGTGCTATGAATCTATACCATTGTTTGGTGATGATGGGATCACAACTATATGTGAAAAGCTCTTCTCAAAAGTTTTTGAAATAAAAGTATCCTCAAAGGTTAATTGGGTTTGGGGGATCTTCATGTAAATATACATGGAGAAATAGCATCCCGACAACCAAAAATAGCTTTGAGATAACTCTTGAAGAACTGGTGACAATAAACAACTACCTACTTACCAATTGTTTATGTCGGTGGGAGGCAGTATGGAGGCAAGTTAGAGGCATCCCAATGGGATTTTCATGTTCACCATTGTGGTGTAATATTTATCTCATGTTCTATGAAATCAACTTCATTAAGAGATTGACAAGATTGGGAAAGATTGAATATCTCATTACATTTCAAGGATGCATTTAGATATATGGATGATTTAAGTATATTCAATAACTTGAGATGGATTTATTTGTGGACCCAAAGACAACCGTAGGAATCTGAGACAACCCATCTTTGGATTTACCCATTGGAATTTACGGACATAAAAGGAAGAAGCACCCCAATTATTTCCCCAATATGATATGGGATTACCGAGATGTAATTTCACGAATATGCATGTGCGGTCATTGACCAAGCCTACGGATCTTACATAACGACCAAATTCGATAAGAGGAGGTTGCTTCAGTTCCCATTTATCCAATACATACAGTTGGCGTCTAATAGAAAAATTAGCCAATGTTATAATCTTATGATCCCCAAGTGATTTTATTCTTTGTATTTATGTAATAAATGGGAGGAATTCCTAGAAGAAATAAATAAAAGCGGTAGAGGGGGTGTTCAAGAAGAACGGTTTTTCGGTACAAAGGCTTGTGAACATAGTTAAGAAAGCGATTGAAAATGCAAATGTACCGGGTGCTCTTATGGAAAAAAATGTCGGATATAAAAATTATCTAGTTAAAAGGCTTGTAGAAATTGAAGTATAAGCCTGTAAGAATATGGGTTCTGGACATATGGGTTCTGGACATACATATGCTTGATATCCAGTGATAAGTTAATGACTACTACATAAGTTCCTAATTTATATGATTTGCTGAAGAAAGTGCTTGTATATTACATGGTTCTTTTAAAATTAAAAACATTTTGGATCAAAGGGTCAGCCATATGGCAAAACCCTAGCGTTTGGACCAGATAGGAAAGAATCCGGCATGCTATTAAGCCCATATTGGGAGCCAAATACATGGCCGATTTCCCAAAACCTGTATCAAACAGGTCGGCCGAAGTGCCTTGAGGCACAATCGGCTTACATGATTGTGGATTGAACCTTGAAGTGCTGGGATTTAGCAGTATCGGCACCAGTGTAGGATACAGCATCTATTTGCAGGTTAGAAAAATTATTTGGTGGATTGGAGAACACAAGTTCTTAATCTGACCGAATTTATGATATAACTTCTGCATTTTCTGTTTGCTTACTCCAGGAACTGTGTTCACAATCAGATGCATAGAATATCTATTAGGGAATTGGGCCACAAGGATTATGTAAGGACTCTAGTTAATAATTCGCATACAAGCTCAGGAATTTCAGATGAAATGATTGGAAGCATTTATATTAATACATGTAATATCATAGGACTATGCTAATATGATAAATTTCAGCAGAATAAGGAACTGAGTCCATGGATCACGTGCCAGAAGAGATGGGAGATTCAAGCTATATGGAAATAGAAGAAGACCCAGAACATCTCCAAGACGATAATCAGGTTAGACATTATGAGATAGAATGATTGGAAGCCAGGTTGTATAAATTATGAAATATGAGATAGAATTGTGATCGAAATCATGGGAAGGAGGTACAAAGAAGGTTAGACTTGAGTGGTGTAATCGTATATTAAATTCATGAGACCTATTTGGTAGAGCCGTGATAAAACGTAATGCTGGAACCAAGTTATGGGTTAAGGCAAATAGAAACAAAATACACAAAGTACTAGGTATATTATTGGCATAAGCGCTCAATCTTTGGCTGTAAAATGCATAAGGATAAGCATTTAAGAGAAGACTTTGTTAGTAAATTGTTAAATGTTGTTGACATAGATTAACAAGGTTTTTCATAGAAGCTCTTGCATAACATTATGGGTTTAAGGGTATAACTGGAACAGATAATTTGAGTCAACACATAGCATGATTGATTAAGACTACCTTAAATACTTGTTGTTATCCTTGACACCGATAACAAGGGGGTTTCATAAAAGCATTGTTTTGTCTTCCCATTCCATGCATCTGTACTAACACATGTTCTTTGGTTTGGATGGTGGCGGGTTAGCTTTTCCCACACGGATCTGAGAAGATAAAAATTTAAGTGTAGATCAATTTAGAATCATGCTTGGATTTGTGCATTTGACTCAAAGGTACAAAAGCAAGGTGCTTAAATTTATGGTATGGAAAGATATAAATACTCACCCCCATGGTAAGATTTTTTGCATGGCTAACTAGAATATGGATCCCTTATAGGGAGGTTGCTAAAATGGCATATATATATACATACATATATATAAACGCCATATCGCAGGCACGTCAGGAAAAAATTGCCGACCAAAACATTGACGCGCGCGCATTACGGATGATCTATCATCACAAAACTTACAAATTGGGATGAAGTAACTTATCCCAAAGCCATTTTCAAACTAGCACCAAATACCACTTTTGTGAGGGGGGCAACAACTCTGCATCAAGAAGGATCTTATCTATAGAATTCACTAAATGCTCGGCCTTAACATTCTCATGACCACTCAAAGAGGGGAAGCCACTACTTGTGGTATAAGAGGAGATTGGAGATGACTTTCTGTCAACTTGCACGATCCCATCTCAAAAGAAGAAACTTTGTCCAAAATTCTTCCCATATACAAGCATGTTTCATTATACCCAACAGAAATTGTAAGCACACCTGTTAGTCTCCAATGTTATTATGTCAGGGGATGAATTGATGCTACCAAAGGTGCATCTATTTGGTATTCCATGCATCAAATAGCCGTATGAGGAAAGGAAACACATTAAGATAAGTTAACAATGGACAGAAAAGAGCCCAGGAAAGCAATAGCTTGATAGGTGGAGAGCCAAAGGAGATCTCGAGCTGCAAAGACTAGTAGAACCCACGAGCCTGGAGATTCATCAACATTGTCCCAAATCCTCTAGACGAACTTAGAAATCAATACTTTGCTCTGGTGAAGAAAATGGGTCATCCCAAACCATCCACAACGCTTAGGCAAAATGCACTTCGCACAACTGATCTTGATATCAGCCTCTTACACTCCCAATGAAATTTCTAATAATCTTAATGATGAGCTGCATCTTCACTTGTGGTGCTAGTATAATTGAAACATACAATTAATACCAAAATAGAGCTCTGTGCTAAGAGTTATGCCTGTTTTTGTAGGGCTGTTATTTTATGGCAGCAAGTGTTTATCCTCCATTTTTGACATGCTTAAACTTAAAATTTGATTGAGACGAACCTAAATTAAGATGTAGACTTAGGAAAGATGCTTCTTTTGCTTCTAATTTTAAGAAGTTTGGTTGCATATATCTCTTACTATAATCACTTAACTAACAAATTTTATAGTTCTCCATCTATTGAGATATTTAGATCTGATTCTGGAAACAGGATTTTGATGCCGCAGTTCTTTCAAAAATCAGACTATTTTTTCTTGAGATGTAGATCAGATGTTGCCATTTCCGAAACATATAACGGAGCTTTCTATAAGGAATTATGTCGGTTTTTCTATGAGCTATAATTTTATGGCAACAAGTACTTTCCTTTCATTTTAATATATCTGAATTTGGATTTTTGTAGAGATTCATAAGTATATCGGCACATGAGCTTATAGACTTTAGAATATGTATCTGATTATGACATAGAACAAATTTTTAAGGTTAACAGCTAGATTTGGGACTAAGAAATTAGTTCTCGTCTAAGGATAATGCTTGAGACCAATTGGGAAATGCTAAAAAAATTACTATTCCAGTTTTTTTTCTTGTTAACATCACCTCAGGGTAAAAGGATACCATTGGTGATCAATGATAAACTGAGAGACTTAAAGTACCATTTGGCCCTTGCACATTTATCATTATCATGCTAATTGTGAATTGATTGGCTACAGGTATGGGTTCTCTACTCCAATTGTCTTTATTTTGCTTGAAGGATTAACGTTAGCTTGGAACTCAATAGAGTATGTTACGAACCAAATGTTATCCAGTAATCAAAAGATCAAACATCTAGTAGACCAACACCAAAACATAAAAGATTCTCAAAACCAGGCCTTTAGCCCAAATCTCTCCACCCAACTGGGCTCGCGCAAAAGCAAGAATCTCCAAGATAGTCCATGCGTAATTTATGCTAAGCAAGAAGGAATTTAGGATCATCCTTAGAAAATCCTCTCTAAGAAGCAAACACAGAGTTTATGGAAGCTGACAAGCGGCAGTTGAAGGAGCAAAAGACGATGGAGATGGATCTCCCCTCCAATAAGCGTGCATCTTGCCCTTATCCTCGAACCTTTTGGCGCAGAGTGCTTCGAAGGCCAGCCCGACCCTCACTGGGGGACATCACACCCGGGCGATGGGAACAGCTACGGCGGCTCTATGACCCGCCAGGACGCCAGACGCCCATACCCCCCAGGATGGCCCCCCATTGGTTTCGTGGAGGAGGATGTTGAGGAAGGCCCGCAAAGGGCTAATGGGAAGGCGGTGACCTCGATGGTATGCGCAGGCCGAAGTTACTCAAATGGGCAGGGCAGCCGCTTGTGCCGGTCCTCACTACCCGCATTCAACGTAGCATTGCAGGAAGGTCTCCCCAGACAATGGACCACGCGTGGTTGTTCCCATTCACAAAGCGGGCGACCCACAATCGTCGCCAATTGGGACGATCATGGTTAGCTTCAAAGATTTGCCAAACCGGTTATCGGCATTCTCGGCGGCAGTTGACCCAAGGCGAGGCGGCGGATGTGCGAGCCCTCACACAGCAAAGGGCTTTAGACCCCCGCCACTCAACGATTGACCATATCTTTACACTGCAGGGCGATTGAAGACAGTAGGAATCATCGGGCGGGACTTGTATTCTTCGCTTTGTAGACTTTCGAAGGCTTTTGATATTTCCCTGAAAGTGGGCTAGATCTGCGTCAATCGGGCTCCCCGTCACCGTGCGTAATGCCATATACAAAGTTGTATGAGAGTTGTTTTGGCGGGATGCACCGGGCCAAGCATTCACCAAAGTATCGGGGTCCCAATAGGTTGCCCCTCTCGCCAACACTTTTTGGCCTCTACATTGATCGCTTAGAGCCCGGCTTCGAAAGCATGGGGGATGGCATCGGCTTTTGCACTGTGTCATCCGCCACTCATCTATGCGGACGATGTTGGCCTCGCCGCCCACACCGAAGCTATGCGGATCTCACCGGATGCCCTAGACACATTTTGTCGCCTCTGACATGCGGCGTGAACTGCCAAGACCGTGGTGGTTCTCATATCCTCTTCACGCCACCCCATGCCTCCCGCACTCACATATCGGGGGATACTGTGGGGGCGCCACGCCACCTACAAGTATCTGGGGGTGGAGTTCCCTCCGCGCCTCTGGCGGGAGGCGCTTCTATCCGCTAAGCGGGTGACAAAGAGTCGGAAAGCCGCTTTATGCCATGCGTAAACAACAAATACCGGCGTAGCTCTATGATTGGGGCCATCGGCCACATCTGTTCCGGCACCGGGTGAGCATGTCCTTCATGCGGGGTCGAGGTTTGGGGCGGCCGTTTCTTTGGCGACATGGAATGACTTGGGAGCGGTCGCGTAAGGCATTTTGGCACGGGCACTTGGGGTGAAACCTTCGGGCCCCTATCGATTTCGCTGCGGTGAAATCGATAGCAGAAAAACCGCTTGGCAGCCCTGATAGACACATCGCCTATTTTCGTAAAGTGGTTACTATGGGTGATGCTCGGGCCCCCGCGACCGGGCTTTATTAATCGTGGCAATGAGTCCAGAGCGGCTTAGGGCCTTTGCTGGAGGGTAAGAGAGAGATCGCTGGTTCGCCAGATTGGCGACGCACCGGGGAGCGCGCAGATCGTGCGAGGGTGGACCGGTGGCCGATCGTGGCGGCTGCGGGGAGTACCTAGGCGCTTGTTTCCTTGGTAAGCTCGGGACCCCGCGCTCTAAGCGGTCAAAGCGGCCCATTACAAGGAGCACATCAACCCCGTTTGTTAGCGGGGCCACGGGGCGCGTTCCCGGTACCCCTTTGAAAAAGCGTGACTCATTGCCTCCCGCCCACGGAGGTACCCCACCATCGCCCGCTTGCTCGAGGCGAGGGCGGGGTGGATTGGGGAGCCGCCGGGGCGACGCTCTGTCCCGGTCTTTATCAAGCGGGTGCCATTGAGGATGAGCCTCACACTTTCCAGAGTTGCTTGGCCGTTGGTCGGTCCAGGACCGGATCGGCTCCCCTTAATGCTTAGGACTTGCCCTTACATTTCTTGATGAACACACCGAATTCGTTCGGGTGCCACGGGGTGAGGTACATTGGGGGACTCTTGGACCTGCGGGGTCACCTTTGCCCCCCGGCTGCTTTCGGCGATTAGGCCATCATGGTGCGGTGCATGACCGTATATATTTGGGTGTTTTACGCATTTTGTATGTTAGTTTGTCGGTTGATTGTCGCCACGGGCTTTTTCCTCGAAAACCCTTGAGGCGGGGGTTTTTAATCGGGCGATGCAAGCTTCTTTGCGTTTTTGTATTGGGTCCCATAGACCGATTGGTCTCCGTGGACGATAAAAGTACCTTCCTTCCTTCCTTCCTTCCTTATATAGGGATCAAGAAGCCTTTCTGGAAAAAGGTAAAGGTACATGGGCCAATTATAGAATATCAACCTTTTCTAAGGTTCCATGAATATCTCAATGGTCCAGATCTTATGTTCAATTCCCATGCAACTATCTTGTTCTTGCTTTTCGAACCACTCCCCCGAGCACCACCATATCAATTCCTCCCGTTCTCGGGATTGATCGTCCTCGATCAAGAATTATATGGCAAATTAATATAATCAAGTCCATGGTTGCAACTCTGATTGAGTCCACAATCAGAAATAGTCAAGTCCAGCCCTTTAGACTAAAAGTTTCCAAGTCCAGCCCTTTAGGCTAAAGATTTTTCAAGCCCAGCCCTTTACGCTAAAATTTTTTCAAGTCCAACTATCATGCTGCAGACATATTAGTTGTCTCAAGATTCACTATACACTACACAAAGAAAAGAACATCTTATACTTCCACCTTGAGATTCCCCTAAGACAAATGTGCCTCAAATATCCGTTTACCTTATAGCTGCAAACATCTAGAACTTAGGTTTCACATGTCCAATAAGAAGGTAAGAATATCTCCCAAAATAATTCACTGCAAGACAATTTCTATGTCCTGCGAAAAACTCAATCATGACATTAGAACTTGCAAAACCAAATGATATGGTTCCTTTGGTTATACCAATAACTGCATGTATCACCTAACATAGGTTCATGTCTTAGACATTAATAACCTAGAGAATTCAATGACCAAATGTTACAGTTCTTTGCTAACATATCCTTTCTTTTCATCATATCCACAGAAATATTATAGGAAGTTCTAAGACTTGAAACGCTTTATTCCAAAGTAATTGATGGCTTCAAATGAAATACAAACATTTATGCAGATTTAATCAATCACAGTTTAGGGAAAGACCATGGTACAACCCTTTTCCATAAGTAAGGGTTTTAACTTCTATACCAAGTTATGCTCTTGGGCAACAAAATAGGGGCTTCCAAACCCTCAGGAAGAACTTAGGAATCGAAAGGCGTTTTTGAAAATAGACATCGGCCGGATTTGGCAGAAGACTTCATTGATTTAAATAAAAAAAACTTCAACGACCTTGAACAGAGAGGTATCCCATTTTCTGTCATTCCTGCATCTAGATTTAGGGCTTTGTTATGCAAGCATGGGTCGATCGTTTAGGGATAATGCTCTATTTGGTCACCGGTAACTAGAAACAGATTAACTGAGGGTTTTAGCCTAATTCTAATTGCGAAATTTGGTAGAGGCTATAGCGTTTGATAGCTGGACCAACCGGCCATCTGTATGGCAAGCTTAGACCCAGGAATAAATATTCAAAACAAATCATCTCAACAAGCACCCTGGACTACCACATTCGTCGGCTTCGTCGATCCTATGGCCCAGATCATGTTAAAGAAATATTTACCGCCATGATAAATTTCTTGTATATATAAAAGATATTTTGTCAAAATATGTAATTAATGACAAGTGTTCTAGTTCCAAAATAAATTACGATCATAAAACACACAGTAAATCAATTGATAACTTCATGGTATAACTAAAAATGCATGACGTAATAAAAGCTTGATTCAGATTACTGTAAATTTTGGCTTAAATTATATTACGAAATATCTCCGCCACTTGCAGAATGGCGCCGATATCGCTATTCTTTGTTTGACCTGACTTGTTCCTCTATTCTACCCTATCCGATCTCAAATGCAAGGCAAAAACCCTATGACAAAGATCCCCATAGCTCTGCTTCTGTGAAAATCCAACATCTCAGAATCCCACAGGGCTCTGCTTCTACAAAAATCTGGCATCTCAGAATCCGGCATAGCTCTGCTTGTTACTTGTTATTTTGATCCGACAATAATGCTTAGGGAGGCAGGTATAGTTCTCGTAGACAATATCGGCTTTGGAGTAGGCGGTTCTACATAACTCTGCTTCTGACATAGCTCTGGTTCTTCCAAAAAGATCCCCAAAACTCTTTTTTCGATCGCATAGTTGTGATTTAATCTTTTGGAGCTTGGTTGCTTCTTTCCTTGTTCCACTTCATCGACAGCACGACGGCTTCAAAAGCTGATGATTTTTTTGATGTGCATGAGCGGCCACTACAAAAATGTGCAGCTCCAAGCTTCTGTTTGCAAGAGGGACATAAGCAAGTGGCAAGCAGATGCTCGAGTTTTTAGTGCACTTCGGAATGCACAGATGCAGAATGCAAGGCAAAAACTCCGCCATGGCTCCGCAAAAAACTCCGCCATAACCAGAGCAACGATTCCTCTTTCGAATTCCACGTGTCGTAATCTGAATCAAGCATTTATTGCGTCCTGTAATTCACTAGTAGGGCACATTACATCGTCGTAGGGTTTTGAGGCGGCACCGCCAGCCTCGGCGGCGACTCGCGGCTTCGCTGCTCGTCGGCCGCCTCAGCCCCGCCGGTGAATTACGTAGTCCATACTCACGATGGACACCAAAAATCCTTATATTTTGTATTGGCAGTGATGTCATTCACATGTGGCGAGAGAGAATAATGCCCCAATCCGGCCAGAAATAATATTGATGTTGAGACAAAGAAAGTGACCAGTTGTTGCCAGTTTAACCATTGGAAAGAATTTGATGCCGTTTTCTAGATAGAGATAACGATTTGTGCCAACCGAAAATTTAACGTTCAATAGCTCAACATCATACGATTCTAAGCTTCATGATGCACAATTTTTTATTATTTTTTAACGGTCAAGGAAGCTAGTAGCATATTGTCTTTGTTCGGTGATATGTAAGAGTTGCAAGAGTTGCAAGAGTTGCATTAGATACACCAGAAGACCACCAGTCAAGATGTATACTGAGAACCTGAAAAAGTGATCAGAATCACACTTGAATACTGTTACACAAGTACCTGCAAAGGAACATAAGATGCTTTAAATTCTTACTTGAGTTCCAATTTGCTCCATAAGCTTCTCTTTAAGTTTCTCAACTGCAAACAATAGTACATGCACGAATTTCAACCTCCTCTCCGACCTGTGCTTGATCTCGGTCGGGTTGTCAACAACACTTGCTAATTTTTCATTGTACACCAAAATTCCCCATTTAGAAAGTATTGCGGTACAACATAATCTGCAAACATTGTTATGCAGTCTATGTCCCAAAAGGCTCCAAACGTTTTGCCTTGGAAAGCCCCCCAAAGGTCAGCTACAAATATCTGGGCCCTTTTATATAAGAAGACTTGATGACCTTTATAGATTGCATGGTCCCTAAAACCTGCAACAACACATGAAATGTGCAGAATGAGGGCAAGACATGTTTTTCAAATAGGAAAAAATGACAAAGCACACATAGTCCAGTCCTCAAATGCTGAAAGTTTATTTTGCTCCTCCCAGTAAGCTTGGGAGGGATAAATAAAACTTCGCAAATGATCCAAGTATCCAAAAACTTAACTATAGAAACTAAAATAGGTTGTGGTATGACGTATATTAGCCATATATTAGCTGCAAGTTAGGGATCCTCTTATCCACAATAAGAAGGTAAGAATATCTCCCAAAATAATTCCCTGCAAGACAATTTCTATGTCCTGCGAAAAACTCAATCATGACATTAGAACCTGCAAAACCAAATGATATGGTTCCTTTGGTTATACCAATAACTGCATGTATCACCTAACATAGGTTCATGTCAGACATTAATAACCTAGAGAATTCAATGACCAAATCTTACGGTTCTTTACTAACATATCCTTTCTTTTCATCATACCCACAGAAATATTATACGAAGTTCGAAGACTTGAAACGCTTTATTCCAAAATAATTAATGGCTTCAAATGAAATACAAACATTTATGAAGATTTAATCAATCACAGCTTAGGGAAAAACCATGGCACGACCCTTTTCCATAAGTAAGGGTTTTAACTTCTATACCAAGTTATGCTCTTGGGCAACAAAATAGGGTGCTTCCAAACCCTAAGGAAGAACTTAGGAATCGAAAGGCATTTTTGAAAATAGATATCGGCCGGATTTGGCAGAAGACTTCATTGATTTAAATAAAAAAAACTTCAACGACCTTGAACAGAGGTATCCCATTTTCTGTCATTCCTGCATCCAGATTTAGGGCTTTGTTATGCAAGCATGGGTCGACGATCGTTTAGGGATAATGCTCTGTATGGTCACCGGTAACTAGAAACAGATTAACTGAGGGTTTTAGCCTAATTCTAATTGCGAAATTTGGTAGAGGCTATAGCGTCTGATAGCTAGACCAACCGGCCATCTGTATGGCAAGCTTAGACCCAGGAATAAATATTCAAAACAAATCATCTCAACAAGCACCCTGGACTACCACAGTCGTCAGATTTGTCGATCCTACGGAACTAAAGAAATATTTACCGCCATGATAAATTTCTTGTATATATAAAAGATATTTTGTCAAAATATGTAATTAATGACAAGTGTTCTAGTTCCAAAATAAATTACGTAATAGGTAAAGGCCATTTAGGCCACTTTTCGGCGAAAAGGCTGGCGGGCGATGAGGTGATTTGGCGGGTTGGCTGGCGGAGCAGCGGCGCCGCCAGCGAACCTCACCGCCGCCAGGCCTTTTCGGCCAGAACAGTGGCCTAAATGGCCTTTACCTTACATAAAGGTAAAGGGGGCCACATTTTGGCCAGCTGGATGCCACGTCAGCATCATTTATAAAGCTTTTTTTTCTTACCTCCTTTTTTCTGGCGATGGTTCCGTCGCCATAGCCGTCGACAGAGCTATGGCGATGTCATGTTTGGCATGGGCGCTTACTGTTTTGGGGTTTGCATAGCATTTTTGCATGCTTTAGATGTTGATATAGGCGATTTCTTGGAGCAGCGCCATTGCTTTTTGCTCAATCTTTGTGTTCTTGGGGATTTTTGAGTGCTGGACGCCGCCATAGCTGATTTTTGAGTTCCGGACGTCGCCATAGCCGAGGTTTCAGAGATTTAGGCGATTTCTTGGCGAGCGCCATTATTTTGTGCTCAATCTTTGTGTTCTTGGGGATTTTTGAGTGCTGGACGCCGCCATAGCTGATTTCTGAGTTCCGGACGTCGCCATAGCTGAGGTTTCAGAGATTTTGTCGAAGTTTTTCTGTTAATGTGTCAATAACAGAGTGCTAAGATCCGTGTTTACTGCTTTCTGATAGATTTGGAAGGATATTTCCTAAAGATTTCTCAGGTAACATCATAACCATGCCTTTTTTTTTGGATTATTTAGTATCTTTGCTTTTCTAACGCATTTTTTATGGATTTAGGTGCCTACATTTACGTGGATGCGCTGTGGAGTGTGTTAGACAGTTAGATCCTTTGTTTCAAGAACATGCATGGCTTATTTCTATGCCAAATCGGTCCAAGAATATGCCTAGCTTATCACTGTTTCTGATCACTGTTTTTGATCACTGTTTCTTCAATTTCTATAATACAGTGTTTCCTAAACTTCTATAATACAGTGTTTTTGATTGAATATCTGTGTAATTTTTATGTTATCTGATCAAGTATATTTCTGTATAAAAATCAAGTGATCAGTGACCTGAAATCAACTGACCATAACAAGAACTATTACTCGATTTAAAATTGGCTGAAAAAAGCCGAAATGTGGCCCCCTTTACCTTTATGATCATAAAACACACACTAAATCAATTGATAACTTCATGGTATAACTAAAAATGCATGACGTAATAAACGCTTGGTTCAGATTACTGTAAATTTTGGCTTAAATTATGTTACGAAATGTCTCCGCCACTTGCATAATCGCCGATATCGCTATTCTTTGTTTGACCTGACTTGTTCCTCTGTTCTACCCTATTTGATCTCAAATGCAAGGCAAAAACCCTGTGACAAAGATCCCCATAGCTCTGCTTCTGTGAAAATCCAGCATCTCAGAATCCCACAGGGCTCTGCTTCTGCCATAGCTCTGCTTCTGCGAAAATCTGGCATCTCAGAATCTGGCATAGCTTTGCTTGTTACTTGTTATTTTGTGGTAAAAATCCGGCAGTAATGCTTAGGGAGGCAGGTGTACTTCTCGTAGACATTATCGGCTTTGGAGTAGGCTTTTGACATAGCTCTGGTTCTTCCAAAAAGATCCCCAAAACTCTGTTTTTGATCGCATAGCTCTGATTTAATCTTTTGGAGCTTGGTTGCTTCTTTCCTTGTTCCACTTCATCGACAGCATGACGGCTTCAAAAGCTGATGATTTTTTTGATGTGCAGAAGCGGCCACTACAAAAATGTGCAGCTCCAAGCTTCTGTTTGCAAGAGGGAAGATGCTCGAGTTTTTAGTGCACTTCGGAATGCACAGATGCAGAATGCAAGGCAAAAACTCCGACATGGCTCCACAGAAAACTACGCCATAGCCAAAGCAACAATTCCTCTTTGGAATGCCATGTGTCGTAATTTGAACCAAGCATTTATTACGTCCTGTAATTCACCAGCAGGGCACATTACATTGTCGTAGGGTTTTGAGGCGGCACCGCCAGCCTCGGCGGCAACTCGCGGCTTCGCCGCTCGTCGGCCGCCTCAGCCCTGCCGGTAATTTACAATGTCGTAGGGTTTTGAGGCGGCATCGCCAGCCTGGGCGGCGCCGGTGAATTACGTAGTCCATACTCACGATGGACCCCAATAATCCTTATATTTTGCATTGGCAGTGATGTCATTTACATGCCCCAATCCGGCCAGAAATAATATTGATGTTGAGACAAAGAAAGTGACCAGTTGTTGCCAGTTTAACCATTGGAAAGAATTTGATGCCGTTTTCTAGATAGAGATAACTGTTTGTGCCAACCGAAAATTTAACGTTCAATACCTCAACACTATACGATTCCAAGCTTCATGATGCACAATTTTTTATTATTTTTTAACGGTCAAGGAAGCTAGTAGCATATTGTCTTCGTTCGGTGATATGTAAGAGTTGCAAGAGTTGCATTAGATACACCAGAAGACCACAGCCACCAGTCAAGATGTATACTGAGAACCTGAAAAAGTGATCAGAATCACACTTGAATACTGTTACACAAGTACCTGCAAAGGAACATAAGATGCTTTAAATTCTTACTTGAGTTCCAATTTGCTCCATAAGCTTCTCTTTAAGTTTCTCAACTGCAGCAATAGTACATGCACGAATTTCAACCTCCTCTTCTGACCCAGGCTTGATCTCAGTCAGGTTGTCAACAACACTTGCTAATTTTTCATTGTACACCAAAATTCCCCATTTTCGCAGAATTGCAGGTACAACATAATCTGCAAACATTGTTATGCAGTCTATGTCCCAAAAGGCTCCAAACTTTTTGCCTTGGAAAGCCCCCCAAAGGTCAGCTACAAATATCTGGGCCCTTTTATATAAGAAGACTTGATGACCTTTATAGATTGCATGGTCCCTAAAACCTGCAACAACACATGAAATGTGCAGAATGAGGGCAAGACATGTTTTTCAAATAGGAAAAAATGACAAAGCACACATAGTCCAGTCCTCAAATGCTGAAACTTTCTTTTGCTCCTCCCAGTAAGCTTGGGAGGGATAAATGAAACTTCGCAAATGATCCAAGTATCCAAAAACTTAACTATAGAAACTAAAATAGGTTGTGGTACGACGTATATTAGCCATATATTAGCTGCAAGTTAGGGATCCTCTTATCCACAATGACCCATTCAACTTCGGCCACATCATGAGGCAAAATGCGTTATTGCCCATGTTAATAATCGACCGGGGCTCTTCACAAATGATATAGAATATTGTCTCATCATCCTCGCCATATACTATAACAGACAATCCAATGTTGGTTTAAAAAGGTCATGGAACAGCAACTTTAAAACACATCAACACAAAGTTCTCCATCATATTCTAGTGATTTCCCATGCATGAAGTCGCTGCTTAAGTTCTCATCCTCTCAATCTGGTAGAACATGCTCTACTAGGATGTGCCCCATTAAAATTCAACGCTGGTATTTTGGAATACCATGTAAAATGGATCATTGACATACCAGGAAAATGGGAAGTGACTAGATTCACGAGCTTGGATGCTGAACCTTTCGCAGAAGCTACGACATTAGATGCTTGACCTCCAAAACTTCTGTCCAACTCCATTCCAACCTGTGAATACATGGTTCTCAGATATGTTATACGTGTGTTAAGTCAGATTATTAAAATCTTGTAATCAATGTACCTCACGCAAAAGACGAGCCCGCTCATCTTCTAAAGGAAGCTCCCGTGGCCACTGCAACAGTTCGCGAACTTTAGGGCCTGCATATGTATATGGACACTGAAAGGCATAAGTTCATGTTGAGTGAATTATCACAGTACCAGCTAGAAAGTGCCTTTTATGTAACCTGTGAATGTTTGGAGACTGGCAGAACTTAAGATATTATTATCAGCAAGTAGTGCCCTTCTCAACCCTGCCGCAAGATGGTCATATTGCAGTTCTGGATCTAAAAATGAAAAAATATTCATTAAGATGTCTCTGCTTGGTAGGGAATGTGAAGTTGAATTTAGAAATGCATCTACTGGAACAAGGGCCATCTAGTGCAATGCATAGACTTGTAACATTTGAGTTACCGAGTAAATAGAGTCCATGGAGGAAAAATATCCTTCAAGCTGCAAGTTCTAGATGTTCAGTTGACATGTCCTACATGTTAAATTTGGAGTACAGGCATGGATTTACGCTAGGTTCTAATAAAATCCTACACATGGAATGAAATAGAAAGAATACAGCCCAAACTTTAGGCAAAACCTTCCACAGAATGGAACATAACTTTCACATCATGTTTATTCAATATAAGTGGCTTCAAAATCAAACTAAAACAAAAGGAAGGGCTTTAGAACAAACCGGGCCAGAAACAAAAATTTAGCGCATCTAGCACAAGCATATACTGCACAGTAAGCGGTCCATTGTCAAAGAAGTGAATGCCTTCAAAATCCCACGCAACAACAGGTATTGCTCCATCCAAATGTTGAACCGCTTTATCAATGGCTGCATTGGAGTACCAAATGATTAGAAGCTAGAAAATGAGGAGCTCCATGCTAGTTAATATATTTTGTTCTCACATAATGTAAATCTTTCAAAGGAAAGAATGAAGAAGGGATGAGCAACCTGAAGAATCAATAGATACAAGGGAGGCATGATCTGCCACCCATTGTGCAGATGTTCGAACCCCTGTGATATCCGGAAAACCCATTTAACAGAAGTTTTTAAGAATGTAATGAATGATGCCGGAAAAGCTGAGGCTTGGTCACGAGAACTGCATGCTTATCTTGAAATCCACCTTTTGGGGAAACGCAAGTTCAGGTCACAAGGCATCGTCTAAGGTTGGTGAATATTTCTATGGCCCTAAGTAGCCTAATCTAACCTCAGTGGAGCTTCCACAAGCACACTTTCACACAATCTACCTTTGATGCTTGATTCCTCAAGTAGTTTCTTTTTTTTTTTTTTTTGAAACTACAAAAATGCCTTTATAAGTTTTGACAACCATCATATTGCCCCACGTGCTTCAAATTTACCATATCTTCTTATTTAGTAAAATTAATAGGGTTCTTATCTAAACTCCTAAAGGCATTTTGGTAAGGCCAAGATCCTTTAGTTCTGCACTTGAACTTAACAATCAAGTCTATAAGAGAATACGTAGTATATTTGCTTTCTTAGTATAGAAAGCACTATACTTTGTTCCATAGACCACTTCTGCCTTAGTGTCATTGCCCATATAACATATCTCATCTTCAACTTCGTATTTTGTAATAGTGAAATAATAAAGTTATTTTTTTTAATTGAAGGGCATCAATCACCATCACATCATGCACAATATCTACATAACATTCTACGTATCACATGGAAGCCAATCCACTACCGAGCCACGGTAACTTATGCTAGTAGTTGCCCTTAGTTCTGCAATTGGACTTAACAATCAAGTCTATAAGTGAATGCGTGCTATATTTGCTCTTTTAGAATAGAAAACACTATGCTTGTTCCACAGGCTACTTCTGTCTTAGTGTCATTGCCCCCAGGACGCATGCTTTCACAAATTTTATTTTTGACTTGAGGTGTTCGGGATTGCTTTACATTATGCTATAAAAAAGTATTAAGCAGCTTACTAGTAAATTGTTCTTGTGTCAATACAAGTACTCCATATCAGCATCTAATGCCTAGCATTAGTGCTTCCTAATCAACACCCAGTCTAGCTCCTTCTAGCTCCATTGCCTTTGAGCGGCCCGTTTAATGCCACTATCCTAAGCGTTTAGCGCCTAGACTCGTCTAGCATCGCATAGGCCGCACAGAGTTTGCCTACTAGAGGCACAAAGGACATTTTAGAATCTCCATTTTTTTTAATCCAAATGCCTTAAACGAGCATCGTGCAACTTTTCTGCCCTGACCTAGTTTGCCCAAAAGAGTTGCATGAAGGACGTTAGAGAGTCCCCATTTTTTATTCCAAGCATCCAAAATGATCTTTGTGCAACTTCTCTATCTTACCGTGATATATTTTCTCTAAAAAGCTGCACAAAGAGTATTCAAGAGCCCCTCGTCCACCATGAACAAAAGGGCTCCTAAGAAGGCAAGGTTTAATGTATGGATGTCCAGGAAAGCCACATCCTAAGGAGGTCCCTTGTCCCACAAGTGCTCAATCTAGTCTACAGCTCCATGGTTAGGTGCCAGCTAATTCCGTTGTCCCCATAGATTTACCCTCTCCTGTTTTTGGTCTGCAGTGGCCTTTGGGATCGGTGTCTAAAGCACTTCAGATCTGCAAGTTCAATGTTTCTCGCTTATACTTCGTGATCAGATGTAGACTATTCATTCTGAGGGAGGAATGATAGCCACATCTATGACTGTGTCTATTGAGAGATGGAGACAATTGTTACAGTTAACACATGCCTTAGTTTCAAAATTCGATGGCCAGTATAGGAACAAATGATGATGCTTCAATGCAGATGCTTGATTTAGAGTTACAGCCATAGATGAGGCATTACTGGTACGGATACAAGATTTTTAAGACAAATTCTATAACACAGATCAAAACTTTGTTGGAATATGTGATGTGTCCATGATCTGCAACAACCATGCTATATATAGCCAGGACCGTTGGAACTTCAACCACTATATGAAGAGGCACAGGCGACGTTCTTGATCATCCACTTGAGTGCTTCTTCCTTTGGTTTCTCTGTGCTATGCTCTAAGGGTGTGGTCCCGAGCCCTATTCGGGACATGACGGATCATGTATTCTTCATTGTTCAGCCATGCTTCGTCTTGTGGATTTCATACCTGCAGCAGGTTATGGGCCCACTCTCGTCTGAAATCGCCTAAGTCGCACTGCTATTAGAAGCCCTGATTACTGTAGCCATATTTTATTGTTGTTAATGATCTCTCTAGAATCGATGGGTTTTTTTTCTTACCTCAAGTTTTATCTTTGCCCACATCCGGCTCATGAATCCTCTGATTTCTAAAACTCTACTTAGTGTTTTTTAGATGCAAAATTTCTTCACATTGCCTTTCAAGCTTGAGTGATTGCTCACACCCTGCTATATTTCTTCTTTATCTTTTTCCCACTATCGTCCATATCACCCACGGGGAACATCATCAGACCTTTCTACCTCTGGCCCACTATCATCTGCATCATCAAAAAAAAGGGAGAGTTCTATGTATTCTGGTGGTTCAATTGATTCAGAATGCTGATTGTTGTCTTGAGAGTTCTCATATGTGCTTTTATGGATAAAAAGGCCGAAGTCACTAAATGAACGGGTTCTTTGATATTCAAACCCATGACTACATTTTATGTTTCTGCCTTGTTATTATGTTAACAAGAAAAGCTTTTTCGGATCCAATTGTTGGAGAGATCTAGAAGCAACAGTCAGTGGTATCCTTGGCATTTGAGCCTTGTCCGAGCCTTGGTATGGTGTTTGAGCCTTCGTCTTGTGGCCCATGGTTCAAGATTTCATCTTGTTGGATGCTCTTGCAGACCAATTCTTGACTGCAATGCTCATGTGGAGTCTTCTTGAATCCGAGAGGAAGTTGTTAATCACTTGGTTACCCATATATTTTTGCACTCCTAGCTTGCAACCTTCACAGTTATCCTGCCATGTTTTTCATCTCTGTCATCAATTTTCCTCCTTTATATACCCATTTTCTTTGCAGAAACATGTTATCAAAACATTGATCCAGTGCTGCTCTGCTTGAATGTCTCCTTCTTGCTTACTTGCTATTTTTTTTGCAGCCTTGCTTATGCAAGAATCCTTGCCTTGATTAACTTCATGCTACCAACTTGGCCCACTTTACATATTTCTTTTCTTCCCAAGCATATGCCCATTCTCCTTATTCTTCTTGTTCCAGTTCATATTTCCTTTGTCTTTCTATTATGCCAGATCTTTCTTCTTGACCATCTTTGTTATTCTCTGCAACAACAACGTGTCTATTATCCAATGATCCGTTTCCTTGCCAACTTGCATTTGTTAATCCATTATGTTGCCATTTGTTATCTCGGCATATTTTCTTGCACACATGAGTGATTTGTTTCTCGCCATTTATGACCACACTATACCTTGTTGTCCTGAACTTTATTCTGCGTTTCATCTTCCTCCCTTGCCTATCTTTTACTGCTCCTCTTCGACGTTTGATCTTCTTATCTCCAATTTTAATCCTCTTAAAGTCTTCTGCAGTTTTTCTTTCTTTTTCAGTGCCATCCTCTCTTGTTGCTTTTATCAGACCATGTCTTTTACCGCTCCTCTTCGACGTTTGATCTTCTTATCTCCAATTTTAATCCTCTTAAAGTCTTCTGCGATTTTTCTTTCTTTTCAGTGCTATCTCTCTTGTTGCTTTTTTTATCGGACCATGTTCACATTGCGGCTAGTCACGATCTTGAAATTTGAACATTTTATGATTTGATCTGCAACCTGTCTTTTTAAGAAGACAGTATGAAGGTGTTGATGGAAGCTTAGCAATCTCGACAAGGTTGTTTAAGAGCAAACAATGTCTATACATATAATCTGGCAAAGTGTTGCTGCTATGTTATGCAGCAGATCTGCAACAACTCTTTGACTAAGCTTTGAATTCAGCAAGTTATACAGGAAATTGAATCAGCTTGATATCTTTGGAAATTGTCCACGCCAGTGGGTATGGTGTCAACGCCAGTATAAGTCTGGGTGACATTTCTTGATATGCGTTAGAATGTCCATGCCAGTATATGAGTCTGGGTGACATCTTGATTGTGAGGCAGTGCCAAGAATGGTAGATTGATGGAAGCCAAGCCTTGTACTCCTTGTTTGTGTCAAGCCGGTACTCCTTGTATTGGGCGTGTCACTGCCAAAATCTAAGTTTGGATGACACCCATGGTTATGAATCTTCTTGCCAGGACAAAAGCCTGGAAGACGGCATGGTTTTGATGTTCACGCCAGTATGAGTCTGGGTGACACTTTTATTTTCGTTGAGTGTTTTGCCAAGATAAGTATAAGCTTGGAAGACCTCTCTGGTTTGCAAGTCACTGGTCTGAGGAACATGCACTTGTGGTATAATGCCATTAATGGCACAGAGAGGTGATCTTGATGCAAAAAATCCCTTCATGCCTTTCCAGTCTGGGTGGCATCTTGATTGTGATGGCAGTGCCAAGAACGACAATGGGCGCATGGTGATGACCTCAGTTGTGCCAAGCTTGGACTTCTCCCTTGTTAAGTTGTTCCTGCCAGTGTGTGACTGGAGGAATCTCTTGTTCTGATGTATTTGTGAGGTGTCTCGCCAGTGTTTTAAAGCCTGGGCACACTCCTTGTTTCATCTGTTTTCTGATATGTGTTATTGCAAGTAGGCAAGTGCATTGAATCACTTGAGTGGGGGTGCTGCAAGCTGCTGTTCTGTTCAAAGAGAGCCTTCATTGTATTTCGGCATCTCTTTGAGTGGGGGTGTTGGAATATGTGATGTGTCCATGATCTGCAACAACCATGCTATATATAGCCAGGACCGTTGGAACTTCAACCACTATATGAAGAGGCACAGGCGACGTTCTTGATCATCCACTTGAGCGCTTCTTCCTTTGGTTTCTCTGTGCTATGCTCTAAGGGTGTGGTCCCGAGCCCTATTCGGGACATGACGGATCATGTATTATTCATTGTTCAGCCATGCTTCGTCTTGTGGATTTCATATCTGCAACAAACTTAACAGGCAAAATATAGCCCAGACAACCAAGTCAGCCTTCAAGGCCAAGCTCGCCACCCAACCGGGTTGTCTGAGCAAGAGAACTCCAGAGAAAGTCTGAATTTTAGGATAAGATAAGCTTTGGAAACAACACAAACAAATACTAGAACCCCTGTTCTAGCAGTAACTCAAATTCAAGGTAAGGAATAGAAGGAGGTTAGGAAAAGGATTTGGGTTCAATCTCAAGAATAGAGCTGATAGAATCCTCTATTCAGCTCCTGCCCAATAGTAAACAACAGAAGATTACAGTTCTAGGAGAATAAGGAAATTTGAAGAAGTTAATTCATGAGTATAGTTGGGATTGATTGAAGCTGGTATCGGATATGCAGTCGACCGAAACTGGATTGCCGATGTTGGAAGTGGATTAGAAACTACTGTAGCAGAGTTTAAATGTTGTTGTAGCAGTTTAAGACATCGGCTGATTTGTCGATGCGGATTTTCTTCCTTCTCCAAAACCTTTTTGCAATGCCCTTATATATACTCTGTTGCTGTCCGATAGATAATAGATTAGGCTTCAATGCCTTTTATGGGTAAAATAAGGTTTAGTCTTATTTTATATTCATGCCCTTTGTTCCTTTAACCCGTCTTTCCTTAAGAGATCACTTGCCCCTTTTTTTTGTTAAAATATCCCCATACTTATTAAGAAAGATTTTTCTCTTCCCTATTGGCTTGGATCTTATGTAATATTCCCTTAATCTGATGGCCCCTAACTTGACCATGGGTTACAACTTCAATATTTCGAACCTTCTTTCTATTTCGCTTGCTCCGAACAACCACCCCCCCAAGCACCACCATATCAATTCCTTCCCTTCTCCGGATTGATCGTCCTCGATCAAGAAATTATTTGGCAAACCCCAGTTGAATCCTCAACTAGAAATAATCATGTCCAGCCCTTCAAGCTAAACACTGCAAGAGAAGGGGTCCATTAGTATCATCCTTTGTGTCGATATTTGGCTTAAAATTGCAACTCCAATTTTCTTGATAAATGACGCTATGGGTGACATAGCCGGATGACACAAATGTGGCAAATAATACATCAGCATCTCGTGAAGGCGAAATACCTCCTTGATAAACAACAAGGTGGTATCCAATGCAGTGTCCGTGGTACGACATGGCAGAAAGTTTGCCATCTTGGAAAGTTTGTCGACCACCACCATTAAGGCATCAAAACCTCTTAAGGTGCGCAGAAGCCCCATGATAAAGTCCATGTAACTTCTTGTTTAGCATTGGGGACATCTAGGTTCCCTTGGAATACGTAATTGCTCAGCCTTCATTTGCTGACAGATCTGACATTGCTTAATATACCTGGCAATGTGCTTCTTCATCCCTGGCCAGAAGTAGCTGGAGCGGATCTTAAAATATGTCTTCATAAATGCCGCATGCCCCACTATTGGACTGTTATGTGTATTGTGTAGAATGAGCTTGCGAATTCTTGATGTCTCGGGAACACGTAACTTATTCTTATAATAAAGGAGTTCAGCTTCCTTCTTATAATGGTGGAAAGCCTCTCTTTCCTTGTCTGTTCAAGCTTCCTTGGATACACTTTGCCATATCTCTTGGAATTCTGGGTCTATATATGGGAAGAGCCCGCTGTATCTGTTTCCCAAACTCACTGGAGAGCGGGGATATGGCATTACAAAATAGTGCCTCCAAATGCGCAAGGCACGCACGACAGCAAGCAAATCTTGGTCGTGCGTGGAGTATCGTTATTCCGCATCATTCATCTTTCTAGAATCATACGCGATGACCCCGACATTTTAGTAGCTATTTTACTAGCATCCGTGGCAACCCACTTATCCTTCTGAGGGTCTGGCAAGGTGAGAACTGGGGCCGTTGTCAAAGCATCTTTCAATGACCGGAATCCACCTTGAACATTGTCTTTCTAATGTGCCATCCAATCCCTAACCTTTTCATGCTTGGTTAGGTCCGTCAAAGGCGCGGCGAGCTTGGCAAAAATCTTTGACAAACTTGCGGTAATAGCCGGCCAAGCCTAGAAAGCTGCAAACCTCCGACACATTGGTTGGAATTGGCCAATCCTTTACTGCCGCAATCTTAGCTGGATCTGTGGCTATCCCTTCCGCCGACACAATATGTTCCAAGTAATCAACCTTAGTGGTTGCAAACCGACCTTGGAGAATTTGGCATACAGTTGGTGGCGTCTTAGTTTCTGCAAGGCCAACCGAAGATGCCGCTCATGGTCCTCTAAGGTCTTACTGTATATTAGGATATCATCAAAAAATATGATGACAAAATCATCAAGATATTCACGGAAGACATCATTCATCAGTCTCATAAAGATGGCCGGGGCATTAGTCAGGCCAAATGGCATCACAGTGAACTCATAATGCCCATAACGTGCCCAAAAAGCAGACTTGTAAATGTCATCTTCTGTAATTCGAATCTGGTGATATCCCGAACGAAGATCAATCTTCGTAAAATATTTAGCCCCTTGCAACTGGTCCATTAGGTTGTGGCACGCGGTAAAGCATACCAATTCTTAATAGTGTGCTTATTCAGTTGGCGATAATCTATGCAGATTCTCAAAGTACCATCCTTCTTTTTCACAAATAGTATCGGGGGCCCAAAAGGTGACACAAATGAAGCCCAATTTAAGGAGCTCTTGCAGCTGTTTCTTAAGCTTCGTTAACTCTGGGGTACTCATCCGTTAAGGAGCCTTACTGGTAGGCTTAGTGCCTGGTTCTAGGGTAATTTCACATTCCACGTCCCTAAAAAGGGGCAGTCGATGAATCTCATCTGGAAAGAGGCCATGGTATTCCCACAGGACCCCTGCTATTGCTGGAGGGAGGCTATCAATAACCTCATCTTGCTTAGACTTGGCTTCTACTGAAGCAAGTCGTATCATGCAAAGAATCTGAGACTTTTTGATAGTTCTATCCAACTAGTGTAATGAGATACACTGTATAGTGGGAATAACTGGTTTACCTGCTATGGACACGCGGGCTCCGTTGGCTGCATTGAAGGTAACCTCCCACTTTTCATAGTCAATATTTGCCTTTGTAGCGGCCAGAAACTCCATTCCCACAATAAGGTCGTAGCGACCAATATCCATGATCTCGGCTCCTATAGCAATGGGTGCTCCTGGCAGCTGAATGTTCAAATTGATGCGACGACCCTTCATATGGCGGACGGCCCCACTAGCCAACGTGACTGGACGTGGCTTTGATTTTAAGAGAGTAAGCTGCAAAGCTTCTGCCATTTTAGGGGAAGCAAAATTCTGTGTACTACCCGTATCCATAAGAATGATAAAGGGTTTACAATCTACTTGGCCCATGGTGGATATGACAGAAGACTGATGGTCTGCTTGTCCGGTCTCAATAGCTGCATAAATATGAGACTCACCTTGGATATAATCGGGCTCCTCGTCATCAGCAATGCTGTCAGCTCACAAGCTTCCCAATTCACCTCAGCAAGAGCAGCTTGGGCGGCTTGGGTAACATACGGGCATTCCTGCATACGATGTCCCGGACGGAAACATCGATAACAGGCTTTGTCCCTTCGCAACTGTTCACGAGCCTCCTTTGGTATTGCTTGAAGAATGTCTCGGACAGCTTTTGTAGTACTAGCAGACTTATCTGGGACGGTGAAGGAAACCTTCTTTTCCTGCTTCTGATACCCAGTCGACGAGGGCGGACTCGGACTAGTTGAGCGTCCCCTGTATGGCGTATAACCCCTATTCTGAGTGAATGTAGAGGGTCGTGGTGGCTGATACTTAGGGATGTCCTCCTCGAGGCTAAGAGCCTTAGCCTCTGCTTCTGCTACTGTTTTGGGGTCGATCGCCCAAATCATCTTCCTTAAGGTAGGGATAAGCCCTCAATGTATCCCTCGACTACTCTGCGCTCATTTATCCCTGGAACATACAAGTGCAGCCTCATGAACTCATCCGTATATGCTTGGACGGTCATGTTCTTCTGCTCCAAGCAGTAAAAAATCTGAATCTTCTAGCAACGATGAGCTCTGGGGACATAATGGGACTTAACGGCTTTGGCAAAAACCTTATATCTGCACCTACCCCTCGTCAGTCCATGGGAGCAGGCATATCCTTTCCACCAAATGCGGGCAGACCCTGTAAGATTGGTGGTGGCCATCTTGGCGATATCCTTTTGTGTGATGCCACAAGATGTCCCAAACTCATGCATTTCATCTAACCAAGATTTGGCATCCATTCCGGACCTGGTCTTGCCTGAGAACTGTGCCAACGTGCAGTTCTTCCAAATGCTAGTGATGGCAGAATCCACAGTTTTCTGATAATCCTTTTTCTTGGCTTTGGCATGGTCATCGTCGAATTCAGATGAGTCTGCTGAGTCAGACGAATCAGATGTGGCATCCGACGATGAGCTGCTGCGTGCATGCTTTGAACGAGTGGATGTAACTAGAGCAGGTACTGGTATCGGTGGTGGTGGCTGCTGGTTTGGTAAAACAGAAACCTCGGCCCATCGTCTGGTGGTGCCTGTGGTGGATTGGTATGCAATACATTTGCCTGGAGCTCAGTAAGTTGCCGCTTCATAAGGGTGAGCTCCTGTTCTGGAGTAAGGCGACCAGGCTGCACTGGTGTCACCCACGGAGGGGGACGTGTGCCGTCTAAAATATAAACAAAATGGAATTAAGCACAAGATTTCACATGACTACTATAAACTCGTTGATAGAACGTTGCTTGATATTAAGATAGATGCAGGTTATATTTGGCATAATGCCTAGACAAACAACAAGATGAAATGTTATTTATACAAGATTGATCTATGGTGCCGTAAGGGGATATCGATGGAGGACTATATAACGGATACTCTCCCTCACTGCACGGACTAATTTGGATGATAAGGTCATGATACTCAAGAGTCGGGTTTATGATCAATAGGTTAAAGAAGTCACGCATGGCGTAATATAGCTCCCATAAGTGGTCATCCGCATCCATGAATGCTTCTTCGTAGGTGGAGTCCCAATAGTATCAAGTTCGTTGCAGGATGCGTTGCAAGTTTTGGAGAACTTTGTCACGAAGGAGCGTGACAATTTCCCACCCTTTTATGGGACAATACGACACTTCTGGTCCTGCAACAAACCCGACAATAGATGTACAATCCATAAGTCATTCCTTATACTTAGAATTTCTCAAGAAGAGAGACAAGTAATATAGGAAGAACTAAATTTGTATTCAAAGGGCATAAAATTGCCGATATAGTAATACATATTTTGTAGTGGCCAAAGGCCATAGTTTGCAATTCCACATATGTACATTTAGGAACTAGGCCCTGCATCTTGATCCATCAGGTAGGAGGTGGTGGTGGCGGCCGATGGCACAGTAGAGTAATCCCTGGATCGACTGTGGTGGCTGCAAGAGAAGCAACCTCTGGTGGATACGCAGGCCAAAGGGGCTGCCACTAAGAGCTTCATGCTCATCCACGGTGCTATGTCCTGTCCCAAGGCAGTAAGAGCGAAGTTCCAGCGCACAAGCACATAAGTGAAAGTGTGATAAGGAAGCTTCTTATGGCTTGCCAGGGTGAACAATGCACGGAGGTTCCACCACGATGTTTCGGCCTCTGGGGCTAGGTCTCCTGCCACAAAAAGACCTATTCCTGCCGAAAGGCTGATAAGAAGAAGCGTGTGAGGTGGTTCCCCAATGCTTTGACCTCTAGTGCGACCGAGGTAGCTACTTCTTTGTCGAGGTCCATGGTGACCTCTTCCTCCTTAACCTCTTGCTTTTCTTCCCTTAGATGACTGGGGTTATGGTAAAGATCCTTCCCTGCTTCATGGTAGGAACATCGACCATATTGATATTTGGGACGTGAGGTCCCATGGCCGTAAAGGCTTCCTGAGGAGGTTGAGATGGAGGATCCTGGACACAAGATCCCTTAGCTGGAGGAGTGTGTCAGCCGGCTCGATGGTTTCTTGGTGAAATTGGAACAGCTATTGTACCTCTGTAGGGAGCTCAACTAGCGCAAAGTCAATGAAGTCATGCAAGCTCATAAAGCACTTGTGCTTTAGTTCTGGCCTTCAAGCCAGCCACTACATGGTATGTCCACATGATATCCTCCAATAGGAGGTACTCCTGCCCCTGGTGATACGGCCCCATCTAAGCTTGCCCCTAAGAACATCATAAGCATGCGTGTCAGCTCTCTCTAGGTAGAGCTGGGGCGGATCCCCTAAAGGAATGCAGAGAGGAAGAGTTGGCATTGGGAAGCTTCTTATTCAGGTCAGGGGAGCTCCAGTGACTGCATTGTGTGCTTCAGGTTGCTCAAGTCTCAAACTCAGTTAAGATGGCCAATTAGACATATTACACACAAGAATGGTGAGAACCTAGAAGGCCCAACTGAAGTAGATACCCTGAGACCCAACCCAGGCAATGTGGAAGGCTTGGTGGTGGATGAGCATCCTTTGATTACAAGGAAGAAACGCTACATGTTTCATAGAAGGCAGCCAAGGATGCCCAAAAGGGCTAGAAGTGAAAGATATTGACAAAGGATGGAGAGTATGGCACCAACCAAAGAAAACCTAGAAGCAATTAGGGGACAAGAGTGTTGCAATCTAGATTGCACAATTCAGTATAGTGTGGATGACCACCTAGAAATAAGGTCTCAATACATTAGACAGCTTCAGAAAGACAGGATTAATTTCATCCACTCCTTATATAGAAATTCCTGCTATGATGAAGAAACAGGAATATTACTTATCAATTGAAGGGTATGAAGGTATGTATGAGAGTATTAAGATGGATTCTTGACCTGAGCAAGACATCATTTTACTGTGATAACGGGAGAGCAGGTCGGAAAAGGGCATTGTGTTGTTCCAAAGATGGCAATGCACTGACTTTGAAACTCAGGGCAAACACTTTGAGGGCCATTGCAGTCTCCGAGAGCTTTGTGAGATACATGTCTCAATCTATGCCGCATAAGTCGAAGGTGAACGAGCACGGTGTACGAGTGGTCCAAAGGGTGTTTCCATAATATTACATCCAGAAAGAGTGCCTTAAAGAGGTCAACTCCATTCTAGAAACTACTGGAGGTCAGCCTCTTTCCCAATCATCTTTCAGCAGGTTATGGAAAGCTCATTTCTCAGACGTGTGTATCTTGCAACCCATGCCATTCTCAAAGTGCAACACTTGCGTTTGGAGGATACACTTTCATCAACTGTAATAGGGAATGAAAGAATGGCAACCAAGGAGCAATTTATAGATCACCAATCAGACCAAATCTCATGTAGACAGCTATATTGGTAGTGGAGAACATTTTTCCAGATGCAGCCTGACAGATTTTTGTGTATAATTCATGATAAGATGGACCAACACAAGACTTTCTTGCCAAAGCTAGATCCTTTACCCAGGCGTTGTCAAAATGCTTTTTAGATGAAAGTAAATCTGGCGGGTGTCTTGACACATGGGCATGGAACTGGCACCTATGGTCATTTTGTGCTTGATCTATGGGGGGGATGATTCGAATTTCCATGTGAGTTCTATTTTCAAGTGCTTAAGAACATTAGAGAGATGATCGATAGAAGGGAGGAGGTAGTCTCCCTCAGCCCCCATTTTTGAGGCTTTGATGGATGATCAACCGCTTTGTTACCAAAGGCAGATAAAGGAGCTCACATACAAGGTGTCGAAAAATACAAGGAGGACTTGCGATGAGTTTTTCTTACCTGAGAAACAACTGCCAGAGAAGCTATGTGTTCAATTGGACAACTGTTGGAAAGAAAACAAGAATAGATGGATGTTTGGGGCAATGTCATACTTGGCGCCGTTGGGAGTATTCAAGATTATGAAGGTGGGGTTCATGATGGTTGGGCATACACATGATGATATAGATGCATTCTTCAGAACTTTCTCTACCGAGCTCAAGAGAGAAAATGTAACTAGTCTCCTTGAACTAATGGATGTGTTTGAGAGCTGTATTGACCCCAACCCAATGGCTTTCTTGATGGATGAGGTTGCAGATTGAAAATCATTTGTCCAGGGATACTTACTAGATGATAAGGATCAGTTGACATGACACATAAAGCCACTTCAGTTCAAGTTTTAGGTCAGGGATGGAATACCGATCATGCAATAAAAGTGGAGACCAGGTGATAAGTTGTGGATGCATATACAAGGAATTGAGTTGTGGCAAATGGAGGCTACAGATGAAGTTCTTATTCCTAGAAGGGGAGCCAAAACCACTTCCTCCCTTCAAGGTTGTTAAAGACTCTAGCCAACTAGTGAAGGGCATCAAGGATTATATAACGCACTGGGAGGATGTTCGAAATGGAAAGCATACCTCCTCCCTCAAGAAAAATCACATGGACTCCCTAATCAATTATTGGGAGAAAGTTGTGACATGCTTAGAAACGGAACACCCATGCGGGGGGAAGCTGAGTCGGGTTCTTACCAGAGTCTAGATGGGAGGGTTCTCATGGAATAAGCACATCAAAGAAAGTTGACTTGGGTCCTAACAATGGCTTCAAGTGGTTTGTAAGAAGCAAGGCCTGAAAGCCGAAGTGGTTTGATCTTCCTGAGTGGGATTCTTTTGAGGATATCTAGGAAGGATAGTTTGTGCTAATAAGGTCTGACGACGAGGATTGTCCAATATGGTTAGGGGTGGCACTCTCTGATGTTACCACCACCATGCTTGATGGAGAGGAGTTGTATCCTGGATTCCAAATTCAATATTGGGAGCCCATTTAAAAGGCACAAGAGGGGCAACTTGAAGGAGCAATATGCTAGGAGAAGAAGTGGAAGACAAATCATGTTGATCCTCAAAGGAGGGAATTGGTGGAGTGTGTGGTATGGTCATATCCACCTTGTCATATTTCAAAGGACAAGACTCACAAGATCCCCAAAAGGAAGATGGACAAAGCCATGAGTAACCTCCATGCTATAGCACTGTATGAGGGTAGATAAAATTGAGAAGCTTGAAGACTTTCTCAACTCGTGGTTTGTAATATTTATGAGGAAAACAAGTGATTCAGTTCTTGATGTATGATGTGTAATTCTATACAAGCATTCAATTCAATTTTTCTCTTTTTTTTTAGTATGAGTTCCATTTTCAGCATGAGGCCCAAACATCAGGATCTGACCCACTTTAATTAAATGCGACTTGTATATGTTCTTCTTTAGACTAAACAACTGTATAAGCAGAAGCATACACAGTCCATAACCGTACCTGTTCCCATCGCACGTCGAAGTCCAAGGCCAAAATTGTTCCTGATGCATAAGAAGCATCGAAAGGAAAGGAGTATGACTAGAAAAGACAGGAGCCACTTGATCGCCTTGGATTCACCAATTGAAATAAACCATCGGACGGGGGTTCTATCTCTGGCCACCAGGGTATTTTTTAGTGGCCCCGGCGGGCCAGTTGGCCACACATTCATATTTTTTCAGAAATGGTTGGCTACACCAGAGTAGGATACGTTCATGCCCTGACCGAAGGGTAGTGGCCAGTTTAAAACACAAATTTGTACATTTTACTTGTTTAGTAGCCAGTTCGATATTTACTAAATCTGGCTAGGCATAGGGTGTGGCCAATTCGATTTTTTGTGCGTGGGAAAAAACTTATCGAGGTAGCCAATTAGAACCTAAGGTAAATTTGAATGGGTAAGGGGGTGGCCATATTACATTTCGGCCACATGTCCATCTAAGAATCACCACTCGTAATCCTTTAGAATTAGGGTTTCATACATATTTTTTAATTTGACTGAGCTAGCATCAGAAACCGCCCTTTCACACAAGTTTAGTTTATTCTACCATGTCGAGCCTGTCTTTTTCCCGTTCTTCTCGTATGCAATTGTTTCGTTATTCATGTGAACATGAACATGAACATGAACATGAACATGAACATGAACATGAACATGAACATGAACATGAATATGAATGGGATGATAATTTTAACACTAGACCTGTCCCTGGGACCATTCCTGATTCATGGACCAGAACTGGCCCACATGACCTCTGCCACTTAAACCCATGTAACTCAATAAAGAAATTTCAATTTTATAATATACCACCATCAGGTTATAAGTACCCCATAAATTCTCAATTTTTTGTGCTTCAACCTTACCCTTAAATTATGCAAGCTAACCTAATCCATTAATTTTGTCCTATAGAGAATCATACAAGTAAACTATATCTCAAAGTTAAGATCAAAATTGATTAAGGTGGCACCATTAATGATTTTTAAACTTTCAGTCATCTGGACCAATGATGGTCTGCAACTGGACTGCAGATAGCGGCGTATCTTGATTTTTTATAGTAAAAATTTTTCATATTTTTCCTTGGTTCTTTTTGCATTGTTTTATTGACATGAGATATTTTAAGGATGCGATTTTGTAAAGTCACACCTTAGGGCACAAATCTAGAATAAACATGGAAGATATAATATAATTGATGCTATCTATTCTAGTACAATCCTCAAGATAATAAATAATAAATATTTTTCGTGAACAAAGTGGTCCAAGAGCTACTCATATCCCAAAACTCAACGTGAAATGGACTAACATAAAGATATTATCAAATTTTGAATCAACTATGGACCAGTAATGGGCAGGTACAAATGTCGTTTTTTAATTTTTTTTACCATGTCCTTTGCTCTTTCCATGAGCTTCTTTTTGCATTGGTTTCATATCCTTATAAACTTTCATAATGTGATTTTTTGGAGGACAACCAGATTCATATGTAGCAATGCTATCCATTTGTACAAATTCTCTAAAATTGAAAATAGAAGTAAAAGTCAAAACATCAAATTCAAACTCAACAAACATTTTTCTAGGATGGAGGACCTTGTGAACTACTTATATGCCAAATTTGAACTCAAAATTGATCTCCTTATGAAAGTTCTTGTTTTTATATCACAACTACTTTCTGGGAACCAATACTGGTTCTTAGAAAGCAAAGGATAGTTTTGACCCTGTCATGTTTGAATTGCTCTATCTTCCTTCACAGACTTCGAATTGAGATGTGGTTTTTTGTGCCTTGTCTATATCTCGTGTAGAAAAATAACATTATAACCAAAAAAATCAAAAAAATCTTTTTATCAGGACAGTTTTACTTTGTGTGAACATGAAGCTTTTGGTACTTGACCCCCTCGGGTTTGATAGAGCATAACTCACAAGAATGGGAGCTGATATATTTTAGTGTATTTTTCATGTGAAGCATGACTGCCATATATGAACTCCTAGACAGGGTTTGGCTAGTTTTTGTGTTCTTGATTTTATATGATTTTTTTTGTGAACCTTCAAAATGCCCTTTAATGGTCCATCATGGGACAGGTCTAGTGTTAATATTATATTTTATTGTCATTTACAGAGCACTCTTGATTTGTGTTCACGATTTCCGTGTCTTATGTAAGAAAGACAGTCCATTATGTATTTTTGCTGGCTATTTTGTTAGCACATAAGTTTTGACATCAATTTGACAAAAGGATTTGCTACCAGATGTGTTGTAGATTTATTGTAGTTCTGCTCTATATCTATCTTTTTAGAACACATCCTCTCTTTATCAAGCTATGGTGTTTGTAAAGTATAATTTAATTGTAGGTTGTATTTCTGTGCAACATTCTCAAGAAGAAGTGCAGCAAAGGATCAGAGATCCTTGAGGTTTCAGGTAGGTTGCATGCAACCTAGATGGAAGCCCGGGGGTTTCACCATATTATACCCGTATAAAGCATGTGCGTGACTGGTTATGGGGTTTTTTTTTTTCAAACCGTCCGTATACGGACGAAGAAAAATACGGGCTTAGCATCGTGGAGCCGTAGTTGGTCGAGAAGGGGGAGATGGGCGGGAACCTCCAATCCCGTATCATACGTTAGGCATTACTCCGAGGCATTACTCTTGAAGATCCAAGGTGCTATACATATGCCGAGTTTGTATTAGTTTGTATATGCCGAGTTTCAGTTTTTCTTGATATTTGGAAGCAAAGCTTTTCCAGTTCAAGTTTTTCTGGACGGAGTCTTTGGTTTAACCCTCTTCTCTGAAATTGGTGGCACTCTAACATGCTTGCTTTCTATTTTTTTTTCATGAAGAGATCAGCATTTTGACGTTAGAAGATTACTTTTGGAGCAAAGGCCACCAGAGTATTTGCTCTTCTGGATTTCCAGAAACCATGACGATTTGGTAATATTTTTATTTGGATCTACGATTTTCTGATCTGCCATTGTATTTCTTCTGAATATGGATTTTGTGTTGTTTGACACAAATGACTTTTCTTAAAAAAGCATTATGTCTTGGCTTTGTCTTGGATCTCATGCAAGTTAGCTCCTGCCCATGTAAGTTAGCAGCTTTTATTAGCCTCTAGGATGTAAATCTATCTGCATTGCTCTGCCCTGCCCTTTTGACTTTTCCTCTGATCTGCATGTTAGCAGTTTCTAATGCAAGTTAGGCTTTTTATCAAGTTTCATAATTTGACATATACAGTATAGCATTCTATGTGGTGGAATGTAGAACTGATACTCTGGGATGCATTTATAGGAGCTTCGAAACATGGCTTTGGTCCAAGGCATGGCTACTGTAGACATCTCTTCAGGGACGAATTCAGTTTTCCTACTTTCATCATCATCTTCATCTTATATTTCGAGGATGAATATCAGCTTCCTGCCAAATATATCAGGTTCTTTTTCTTCTCTCTTTATGCTAGCTATCTCATGGTGAATAAATATTCCTCTATCAAAGATATAACATATCTGCATTATCTGTAGATCATAGAAGAGTTGTTGCATGTGTCATCCATAGAGCTTTGGGGGATAATATTTCAAAGAACATCTCGATATCAAAGACAAGCACCAAAGTCATTTGTTGCAAAGAAGTTGCACGCGACTTTGAACTCTTTAGTTCTATGCCTTGAACTTTAAAGACTAGGAAGGTGTTTGGTAAGATTATGTGATAATTTTGTCACTGGGTATGATTTATCAATTTTGCAGGTTAAGGTCTATGGAGGTTCACGTGAGGTGCTTTTCCATCAACTATCTGGTTGAGGATTAAAAGCTTTAATGTTTTCTGAGTCTGGAAATATTATGCAGGATATTTTAGCTCGAATGGTGCTCCTGTGCAAAGCTGCAATTGAGGTAGGCCTTATCTGTGGAATATGCAAACAAACGCATTTTGTTTGGCTTTTTACATTCTCCCAGTAAAAAGATTGCAATTGAAGCTCTGGGAGTTACCTTTTGCTTATTCTAGGTTCCATGGCATGTAACTTGTGGAGGAATTTGCTATGGAGATGGTAATCTTGTCTTTATTGCCAATGATTGGCATACTGCATTGTTGCATGTCTATTTAAAGGCATACTATCATGAGCATGGACTGATGCCCTATGCACGTTCCATACTGGTCATTCATAATATTGCACATCAGGTGTGTCTTGCATCCATATATGCTTGTGCCATCACGTTTTGAGCTCTGTGGGTTGAACCAGCTATATGCAATGCAATATGGCACAGTGCCTGTTGTGCATGCTGTAGGTGGATTGCGTGATACGGTTCAGCAATTTGATCCTTATCAGGAAAGTGGTTTAGGGTGGAGATTTGATTGTGCAGATCCATAGCATTGATTCATGCTCTTGGAAATGCATTATATACATACAGGGACTTCAAGGAAAGCAGAAGGAAAGTTGGCGCGGAATTCAAAGGCGTGGAATGACACAAGATTTGAGCTGGGACAACGCTGCAAAACAATATGAGGAAGTCCTTGTTGCGGCAAAATATCAATGGTAACATGGCACTTTTAAAGATGACCATTTTGTCTTTAGGAGCTACGGTAGAATTGCAAGCATATCAGCATGAGTTGGACCAAATTTGAAGACTGTTTTCTGCTATTATCAATTTAGTGGATGTGCAGAGCCATCGTAAATAAGGCCAAGCAACTGGTGCATTTGGAGCATATTAGCTATTCAACATGGTGCTTATGGTAGTCCACCCTTGAGTTCTATTTCTGTCTTTGTTTTAGTTTAAGACATGATTATTGTGCTTCAGTACGAAAAGCGCCTACTCTGAGGAACAACCTGTGTGCTTTTGACTAAGGTATTTTTTGTAAATATGTTATTGCAGACAGTAGCATTACATATATTGGGTTATGGAAGCATCCTTGGAAGTTTGCCGTGATATTAATTGCACCATTCAATGGAAACCTCTAACAATCAATAACACAATAGGCATTCCTCCCAAAGTGAGTGCCATTTTTGGAAACTGCTTTTAGCAGATCAGAAGACAGAAGTATTGTTCTGAACTAAAAGAAAGTAACAATAACTAATAGGTGAAACTGTTCGACTTCTTTGGGTAAAATAACTATACTCAATCAATAAATGATAATTGTGTTGGCAAATCAAATATCTTAACCGATGTCTATGAGAAAAAAAATGAATGTTGTGGAGATGGCTTATGTTAGCACAAAACGTAAGTCATATTTCTTTATATTAGGTTCCGGATTAGGTTCTAAGATTAGTCAAAGAAGCGCCTTAGATATACAGATCTAGTTGCAGCTATAGTGCCTAGCCCGGATTGGAAAAAAATATTTGTTCCCTAAATGAAATCTGTATATTTATATGAAAATATAAAGATGTAATCTGGGAATAAGAATATCAAAGAAGAAATGACTATTAAAAACGCGTATAAGATCGGGTAGGGGTATGTAAAAATTATGATAGTATGTAAGTACATCTACGGAAGGGGGCTTGGAAATTGGCTTTTCCCATTTACGTATGTAGGGGTTTTTCACCTCCAAAAAGTCGTATACATGGGTTTTTTGGTGACCCCTTGCACGCAGATGAGGTATCCCCATATGCCTAGGTGAGACCCCCAGGGATGGAAGCTGCAGTATTCGCCTGAGCATCTAGGTAATAATGGACTGTATGCAACTAGCACAATGTTTTTAATCCAGTTTTTATTAGCAGAGTTTTGGAACATAGAGCTCCAAATACCTCGATGGAACTCATAATCATATCTTATCATAAGAATTAGATTTATGGACTAGATTATAGTTAGACCTGCATTTTGTTGTATCTGCTAGA
This sequence comes from Isoetes taiwanensis, assembly GCA_021234155.1. Taxonomy (NCBI): domain Eukaryota; kingdom Viridiplantae; phylum Streptophyta; class Lycopodiopsida; order Isoetales; family Isoetaceae; genus Isoetes; species Isoetes taiwanensis. The sequence continues at coordinate 2,005,231 of JAJEKV010000028.1, read as the reverse complement.
AATCTAGCTAGGCATCATTTCTTTGGCTTTGTTGTAAACTTGCTAGTAAGGTAATCCAATATTGGAACTTATATAATTCAATGTTACAGTCAAACAGTGGAGCAAGGCGTTTTTGCTAGATTCTGAAATAGGGTGATATGTAATGAGACCAAATCTTCATTTTGGAGTTGCGATATATGAGACCAAGTAGAAATACTTTTTAACATTGGTTTCATGCATACCATACCTTAAGGTTGCAGATATTTTCTTAACTTAGTTATATATATTCGCTTGGTCTCATATGTCCCTAATGCATCAATGCGGTCCAAAAACCTAAGGATTTTCTACACGACCGACTGTTTCAATCGTTATAGTAACTCAACAAATTGCGCTTCGATAAATAGTCTAGGTCAAATTGTGCTTAGGTTAAATATGTCAAATTGGTTGAATAGGTTCGTTATGTTAAGCTGATTTTGATGCTAAATAAGCCAACTCAATTAACACAATTTGTGGTTCGGTTAAATATGTTAAATTGGTTGGATATATTCATTTTGATAGATATGTTTAGATGCAATCTAACTAGGTGATGTTAAATAGGTTAAATTGGTTGGATATATTCATTTTGTTAAATATGTTTAGATGCAATCTAACTAGGTGATGTTAAATAGGTTATGCGATCCAAATAGATTAAATAGGTGACACTTAATTGGATGATGTTAAATAGACTATGCAATTTGAATGTATTATTTGGGGAAACCAAAGCATGTTCCTATCTTATTTGGGCTCTATGACGGAATATATGCCACTTTGCCTGTGTCAGACCACCGGGTGAACAGCACCATAGGTGTTAAACAGGGATGCCCGTTATCTCCAACGCTTTTTGGACTCTATATTGACAAGTTGGAGACCCGGATGCAAGAACATGGAGGTGGTGGCCCGCAGTTGCCAGTGGCATATACAAGAAAACAGATTTGCTCTATGCGTGCACGATCCGGGCTTATTATCCCATACGCCTAGGAGTATGCAGAACATTTGGATGCTCACCAATTGCGTGACATAGCAGAATGATAGTCAACCAAAGATAAAACCAAGTTGTTGCCAATCCTCGTCAAGGCAAGCATGATATCCCGTGACTTCTATTACGAGGACAAAGGATGGAAGTTGTAAGAACCTTTAAGTATCCGGGAATCGATTTCTCTCGCTAACATGCTATGGGATGGATTGTAGAAAGAAGGGTCGTACGGGGATGGAAAGCCCCGTATGCAATGCGTAATAGCTGTTACGTAATAGATCTCTGTGATTGGCACGCATAAAGCACACATTCGAAAGCACTCGTGGAACCAAAGATTGGCCAGTGGGGTAGAGGTCTAGGGGCGGCCGGTTAGCAAGGGTACTTGGGATAAGCTAGAGAGGGTACTGAGAAGGCTTTTTCATACGACTGACCCTAGGCGTCAAGGACACCTGTGCCTTATCCAATTTTGGCTTCGTATGAGGCCCGGCTTTGGCCCTACAAAGATTCGTCTATGCGCAGCACCTTGCATATTTCCATAAGGTTGACGGAATAGATGCACAACGCCTTCCTCCCCTGCCTGTTATTATTGGCACAACGGCCACAACGCTCAAGAGAGTGTGGCAGAGCATTGTAGGGGATGGTTCGCAAGATGGTCCATAGACTATCAACACATTATGGATATGTTGGGATATCGCGGAGCAGAGTTTGATTTGAATGAGCGCTTTGTCGCCTCTCGTAGGGATGCACCCACTCTTGCAAAGCCCAAACAACAGCACTACCACACACAAGGTCAATCGGAGTCACTTGAACACGGCCCCCCACCAAGATTTGAAGGCACACATCTCCACCAAAGAAACAGAGAGCTATAGCCGCAATAAGGGATGGTCCCACCATCTCTAATTGAGACAGGGGGCCGGGGTACGGATGGAGGGCGAGGGGAATCCCCCTAAGCATGAGAGATTATGCGATCTTTTGTCACATGCAGATAGTAGAAGATGAACACCATGCTCTGAGGAATGCCCAAATAAGATGCACACATCCGAGCAGCTCATCATGCCGATCTCGTGATGCTCTGAGATAGCAATTATCAACCGCCGGCTTCGCCAATGGTGGCATCGCCTTAAGCGCCCTACATTCCCGCAAATCTCCACCGGGCCGTGGGAGTCCTCACAAAGACAGTGGAATTTGAGCACCTGTGATAGGGCCTCTCAACGCCTACTACAAGGGTTTTTCCTCCCACATGGGGGGTTTTTTCATCCCAGTGGTAGAGACGCATTGCACATGGTTTCTGTAGTTTTCTTTTGTGTTTGGAAACTTTCTGCTATATTGTAAAACCGTCTCATAGGCCAGTTGGCCTCCGTGGACGTTAAAATATACTTCCTTCCTTCCTTCCTTCCTTCCAATTTGCTCGTAGCCAATTTATTAATGTAGGAAAATAAAAATTTCATGGTTGCGCCAATTCAATTACGCCATCTTAGCAAGAAGGTGCAAAATATCGCCAGGCCAAACTACGCCAAGTTATTTATCCTACATGGGCAGTAGCCAGTTGTTTCTGGAACCTACAAAAATATAGGGCGCTTAAAAAATACCCTGCTGGCCACGATGGAAGGGAACTCACGGTCTTCGAATTAGATGGTTGTTGGCACTTTAGAGGACCATTGTTCATACCGGGGGTCTAACAACTACAAGTCGGATTTTAAAAAGGGGCAAAGAAGTCGAATCTTAAAATTGACAATTTTAAAATCGCTCGCCTCTGGGATCGTTGTGGCACTGGCCTCTGTCAACCCCCGCGAGGACCACATGGACCGCGATCCCATGTCTAGGTATATCAGGATGGAAAACAACCTCCGAGATTGCCATCTGAGGGATGAGCAAAAATGTGCTCCGAGATCGCCATCTGAGGGATGAGCAAAAACGTGCTCGAATATCGGAAAAAGAAAAATTAGTGGATCCCGGCGTGCCTTTTCCCACAGGATATCCCCGAGATGGGCAAATTTTTTGATGGCTACGATGAACCATGTTGCGCAATAATGGAGATTTTCTGCTCCACGAGACAGAATTCAGCTACGGAAAAACGAGACCCCCAATAATGGGGCATCATAGGGAACAGGCAGGGATTCTACAATTTTTTTTTGCCCTGAGATATACAAACCCAGGGTAAAACTATATTGGCTCTTTTATTATAGCATGGTGATTGAGAAATCTAACTCGATAATAGGGATAATGTCCCAAGGGAGCCAAGATGAGGGTAAAGGGCCCGGCGAGCCTGGCTAGGCGAGCCAGGATGGGGGTAAAGGGCCCAACGAGCCAGTTAGCCGGGCTCGCCAGGCCCCACCCCACATAATATTCCCAAGGGCCCCACCCCACCTAATGATTCCCAAGGGAACACTTATATAGTGTAGGAATGGAAAAATGACGTTTTAGAAATCTACCTTTATTGTTATCTACCCAAAATGTAACCTGATTAGGCATCTTTTTGTCACAAATCTTTGCAAATTTTTTGATACATCAACAAAACATAATACTCATTTAAATGTTAGATAGATGCGAAGAAGATGCGCCTACCAGACAAGCTTTTAGAAGTATAGCTATTAATAATGACAAGATCCACGCCAACATAAAGTTTGAATCTCATTCACACCATTATTAAAATTACAATTTAAAGCGCGCCAAGGCCCGCGAACATTTTCTTCCGGACCCCATGTATGAAGGTGGGTCGGTATGATAAGAACCTTTTATAGAATTTGATGTGGTTCATGTGGCAAAAGAAGTTATTTCATTTTCAGTTTTAAAATGTTTATGTGGGTATTAAACGAAGGTATTACAAATATTTGTAGTTCAAGACCCTTATATTAAAAATATAAGGTACTAACACACTAGGGGCTCTTGGAACACCTAAGCTCTCAACCAATTATCTACACATATATGAATCATTTAGGCAATATTATGTGGTCTTGCTAATGGCAATATTTTAAGCAAGGATTCTACTCGGATTTGTGAAAGGGGAAAATACCATTATTTATTCTTGTTAATTATTGCCCGTAGAAATGGTCACGGGCCGCACCTAGATCGGGCGCCAATCTTCTATGATTGCTTTTAATATTCTCTAGTGAGTCAAAGATGGCTACGAGCCGCCAGAAAATCTTTACGCATTATGTATTGTGGTTATCTGTATTATTGAACTTGGTAATGAGGATTGGATAGTGGTAAGGTGGAAGAGATTCATTGAGTAATAATATTGAGGTTTATTTATGATTATTTTATCTAAGTTCGTTGATGATGGTTGGAGTGCGGAGATTCTTTAAGGTCTGGGTCAATGGGTTGGTTAGGAAGTTAAACAATATGTGCAAGGCATGTATGCATTCTTGGGGAAGGTTTTGGATATTGATGAAGTGCATTAGGTGTGTTTGTGGTTGCTTTGTGCTAGTGATTCGTGTGTGAAACTTTAGGTGTTAAGTATTGTTCATGAGGGATTCATTGAGGGGTGTACACATAGGTGTTTGATAGAGAATTTGAAATGGATAGTAAAGGCATAATAGAAGGTGTTTAAATGTTATGGAAAGGAATGAAGTGCTAGAAATTGAAATTTGCTTGAAAGTGTTAGTTTACTGTGAAAACATTGAAGCTGAGTGGATTGATATGTGAGAATCATGGACTTGTCATTTTGTTACTATGGGTAATTGCTGTGGCAAGGGAACCATTGCAATGTGTTCATAGATATGAATAATTTGCTTTGAATTCGTGCAAATGTGCCTAAGGCATTGGTACAGGAAGTGATAGGATGTTGGAGTCATGCATTTTTTGCTTGGTGTGAGTTTTAGGGTTGAAAGTAAACGTCAGTTTCGTGGGATATACTAACTTGAAGGGAATCATTGCATTATGTTCATAAATATGAATAGTTTATTCTAGCTTCGTGCAAGTGTGCTTAAGACATTGGTACAAATTACTAATGTGTCTTAATTGGATTCACAAACATTTGTAATTTGTCTTAATTGGGTTCATGCTGGCCAATACAAATGCTAAGGTTTTAATTTGTGTTAATTGAGTTCAGGTCGGCCAATAAAAATCGGCGAGGTTACAATTTGTTTTTATTGAGTATATGTTCGCCAATCCAAAGGTTATAATGTTGTACATTTTTTCCTGAAATGCAAAATGACCAACAAAGCGAAGCCTTTTGGCAACAACAAATCACATTTTTATAAAGCATCTCCTGCTGGATTTTGGTAAGGCTATACATTTGCCATTTGTCAACGGTCGTGGATATATGTCACTCTCCGAACCTTTACAAATAAATTGCCACAAGTTCTGAAAGTCACCCTTTGTGCAAGTCAGCGTTGTCATAGAACTGCTATCATTTGCAATATCTATTGATGCATCCGTCCTTCGAACACTCTGCACGGATTGCTTGTTGTATAGATGAGCACGGATTGCTTGTTGTATAGATGAGACACTGCACAAAAGCACACCTGTAAATTAGAATGTCCAACAACTACTGTAACAAAAATATAAGAAATAACTAGGCCCAACAACATCACATTTTTCCTAACCTGTGGCATGCCTTCTACCATTATTATGTTATTTAATAACTTCCTATATCGCGATATCCTTTTTTACGGGGGATGTGCATAGAAGGGCACATAAATCGGCCCTAACCACTGGAAATGATTTTGCTCCTGACAAACCAGAAAAGGATGTGCAAGAGGCTTTGGATTATCAAAATTTCCCCTTGCATATTGCACCAGAGAGACCGTGGAATTGAGACAATTAAACTTTCGATCCAAAACATGACCATGCAGAAGATCGTAGACTAGCTCATTCAAGTTCAAACAAATCATAAGTTATGATATTCATATACTGTAAAACCAGGATAGCCACATACTGTAAAGTCACAAGGTCATGCCAGATATACCTGCTGCCAAATGTCCCAGCAACCAAGAGTTTGGCTGCATGAGATGCCTTATGCAGAAAAATTATGGCAGAAGGACTTAGGGATAAGACATGTCATATGACTTGCACTTTTAATAGCAAACTAGAAAAAACATGGGGAAATGTGCTGTATAGAGAGAATAATATAAAAACAGAAACATGATGTTCTCGTTCTCGATATATTACCTGCTTGGGTTTTACAGATGCATATAATGTGCTGACTATTGCACTAGCAGATCCAGAACTTGGTGGTGCCATTACAACTACAGCACCATTCTTTCCTATTGTTTCCACTAATTCCTGTGTGTCCACGGAACTCAAATCGATGATCTCAACTCCCACATTCGCTTTTGTCAATCCTCTTGCCAGTGCCTGAAGGTAGAAAGCAAGAAACTCCATTTTCAAATCCTCGACAGAATACTATGACATGCAGTTCATAAATGCAATGATGTGGATAACTTATGTTCCTGTGGAGCAGCCTGGATTAAAATAATAATAAGCATACAATTTGGTCCAACGAAGTTCCCGTGATGTTTCAATGACAAAGATCCATGAATATTTATGCTTCTCAAAGATAATAAATCTATACATAAGCCATTGTTCTATGTAATAAGTTCAAATGACATGAAAGGGAATACTTACTTGGGAAAGACGGTCACTAAATCCATAATCAGAAACATAAAGAACAGCAACACTAGCTAGCTGCTTTTCTAACGCCGTCTTTTGGATGCTGATTGTTCACTATCACATAATACAACATGAAGTTAACAAAGATTTGCATGCATCTAACAAATTTTAGGCTATTGGCAAAGCTTAACGAGAGTTATACCATTCTCTGCATGTGAAAATCTAAAAAACCAATGAAGAGCTGCAAAGTCAGGAAACCGATGTCAACAGTTCTATACCGTTGTTAGATCCATGGAAGAACTTTTGGTTTTTAAGAAGCAAATCAGAAATGCTCTTCAATGAGCATCAAGAGATGGGTTTTGGACCATCTTTCTCTTCTTGACAACAAAGGGCAACGCATGCACCCTTTGGTAGAAATTCATAGATAATAATGTCATACCTTTTATGGCATTAGACATTTTGTTCTGCGGCTAATGCCTCCCTTGGTAGAGATCAACAGGAAGAAAGTAGAAGTATGAAAACATAACCTGCAGAGGAATTACCTTCAACAGGTTTGAAGTTTCTTCTCCATTGCAGTATTGCACATAGAGCCAAAACAAATAGCCTATGCTGCGTCTTTTTGCACAGGGAAGTCTAATCAGGTAGTTTTTTAACTAAGATTAGATATAAGAATTGAAAGCAACAGTGTGCCTTCAACCTAAACTACAGAATCGAAATCATTTTTGGAAAGCTTGCATCAAAAAATACAGAAAGAGGAACCACAAGAACTCGGATTTTGGACATACCTTCTGCGCCCTTGAATTCAACCTGGTAGTTAAAGAAAGCTATTTATGCATGTCGTAACCCATTCCGAAGCTGCCAACTATTGCACAGATGTCTCCATCTGCAAAAATCATCCCTGGCTACAGCGGCAGACCAAAAAACGTGTCGGTCTTTGGATGTCTGCCTTGCGAATTCAACCTTATCCGGTTTAGTCTGCTTGTCGATTATTCCGTGGTCACGACGAAAAAGCAGGGCCCCGGTTTAGCTTGCTTGTCGATTATTTGGTGGTCGCGAGGAAGGAGGAAGAAGCAGGCCCCCTGCTTTTGCGGGACCAAAGATTCCTCCCCCTAATAATTATATATGTTAAGATAATTCTAAATACATCAGAACAAGCTGCAAAATCCAACGCTCCTTTAGCCTATGTAGGACACCTGGTTGTTGAATGTGTCGCGATACGTTTTTGAGGCCGACTTTTTAGAACAAAAGGTCCAAATGATTTTTTCCCCTAGTCAAACAAAGTTTAAAGATTGAATTTATATAAAGGAATAAAAACATACACACTTGTACATTTTCATTTGACAAGTTCACACGTGACTGATAGAATCAGCCTTGCCTATACATCTTTTATTCACAAGGAGACAACCCCAACTTTTAAATACATATATCTCTCGGGGAGTCATCACAATTGATGGAAAGAATACTTGAGGTATACCTAAAGGTCTGATTGGTTTCAGGATTGAACATCTTGGGAAGGCGCAAAACTGACTGCAGATTGATGGATAATCACTCATCTTATATGAATGCCCTTCAATGACAATCCACTAGGTTCTGCACCATTATTTCTGGACCTTCTGTTGGGAAAGGCTGATGAAACAGATGTCTTCCAGAAACGTAAAGTCTCGTCTGCAGCAGCAGAAACCACTGTAGTCCCATCTGGGCTCTGCATGCATGGAACACAATATTAGAAGCAAGTTCTTACCATAGAAACGAAATGTTTTGAGGACAGGAAAAAGTAACCTGAGCAAGATGAAGTACTCGTGCAGTATGGCCCTTCAGTTCTGCAACCTTTAACATACTAGGATACTTCCATAGGCAAAGCTGATTTTGACTAAATCCATGGCTGCTTATGATTTCCTTATGCTGCTTGTTCCACTGAAGTGCACAAACCTGCATTTCTTATTTATAAGTCAATAAGGCCCAAGCAACAGTCTAGCTTTCTGAACGAATAAAAAATAAGAGCCTCGTCTGGTTACCTGGGAATATGTATCGATACTGTTGAGCAAGGTTCCAGCTTGGGTATTCCAGAACTTGATACACCGATCTGCTGTTCCTCCTCCAGATGCAAGCAAATGCGACTGAAAGGGACACCAAGCAAGCGCCTTAACAGCAGCTCGGTGATCATTCCACCTGAAGAGATATTGCGACTGGTTATGCGTAGTGTCAAAAGAAGATGAGGTCACAGCAGAGTCCCATATATGGAGCAAGTTGTCATTCCCCCCACTGGCAAGTTGTTGGCCAGATGGTGACCATTTGAGACCACAAACTTCCTGAGTATGTGCAGTCAAATGTGAGATCCTATGTTCACGAACCCGAACTGTCAAAAAGACAAAAAATAAAATCAGAACTTCTAAATGATCATTTTTTAGAACAACAACTAAACTCTCAAAAGGGTGGTGGCATTCTCACCATCATGGTTTATAATTAAGTTATCACGTCCACCAGAAGAAAGTGTGTGACCATTCCAAGCTAGGCTTCCAACTCTTGAAGAATGGCCACATAATCTCCTAACCTAAAAACAAGGTGCAGAATTAAAGTGACTGTAAGATGAATAATTTAGCGTAACATCCAATAGTCCAACATCCAATAGTCCAACCTGCTTAGACCGTGATATATCCCATATTTGAATTTCACTACTTTCTAGGCCCACTGCAATATGAGTTCCATCCTGAGCCCATGAAACACTGGTTATATAGTCTCGATCTTCAGCATTAGTAAGTCTATGAATGCCACTAGTCTCAGCATCCCATAAATAGACAGCAGGACCCAAAGCAACAGCTACTATATTTGAGCTGCTCCAGTCTAATAGATTTAGGTAGTAATCATCTACAATATCTGGAGCATCTAGTATCCTTTCTGGGCACTGCAAACAATACGTAGAATCTTCCATAAGTAATTTGAAAGTGCATATCCCACATTGTGATGAAATTGCAAAAGCAACACATACCCGAGGAACCTGGCGGGGGTGTTGCTTAGACGGAGAACTCAGAGAATCCAGTGTGGTATCATGCAATTCTAGTTGCAAAGGCGATGGCCTTTTATTGAAAGCCAATATTTTAGGACTTTGAAGAGCCCCGGAGTCGTGCAATAGGTTTTCTGCTAATTTTCGCTTGTATTCTTCCTGCTTCATGCCAATTCCAAGCCTTATTACAAACTTCCAAGTACCAAAGAACTTTTAGATCCGCGGGTTACTTACCTTGACAGGAGACGCAACTTCGGCAGCTGAAAACCCATTTTCCTTTGTTTCGTGTCTTAAATTAAACTGCGCAATATCCAGATCCATAGCGCTGCGAGTTGGTATAAAGCGATCACCCTAATAATACAGAATACCTAAAATTTTAGAGAACACTTGTAACTTTTCCTTCTTTGTTCCTATTGAAACCAAATCTAAGCCTTACCTGGAAATTCTGAAAGGCCATCTTCCGAGACACAGGTGAAAGTGATAGAGGAGATAATAACGGCCTAAACCTGTCTGCCTGCGTGCTTCCTTTCTTGCGAGACATCGCTATTTCACCTCGCAAAGAAACAAGCAAGCAAACAAAAATCAGTCTTGTAATTTTTCTACCAAACATAAAAAGGCCGAATTCATGCCTAAATCTTCAAAATCGAAAACACGGCTCATCTCATAAAAAAGCCAAATTTTATAAGATAACTATGGACATGAACTGCCAGAAATCTGAGCCCTATTAAGTTGACAGTATGATCCAATAAAACGGGCGATCGCTGCAACTAAGCTCTTGCGCCAAAGATTGGCTTCTGCAGGGATCTGGTAAAGCTCGGCCCTGTTGCTCTTTCTTAACGGTCGGAACAAAAATAAATTATAGCCTAAAATTAAATTAAAAGAGGCAATCTAAACCGTCGGTGTTTTTGCTCGCCTCCTACCGTCCGCTCAGCATGTTCCACAGAATATTCGTCTCAACCTAGATATTTTATGGGCACTAAAAGCCTTTGATAAATTTGGGGAAGAGCCGGAAATAGCAAAAGGCCAGAGGGGTCTAGTTAGATCTTCTTTTCCATGGATGCAAAGAAGTTCTTAATCTTAATTATTATTATTTGTTGTCTATCGTTGCTTCTAGTGTGTATTATTGCTTCTAATGTGTATTATTTTTTTTGAGGCCGTCAGATAAATATGCCGGCGAGGCAAATCCTCGCCTTTCGCCTCGGTCAACATGGGGTCAAATTGACCCCATTTAAAAGGGCCTCCCCTCACGACCATACCATTGCCTACCAGAAATACAGTATGCTTGTTTCAGAGGAGCCCAAGAACAGAAATAACCAGCAGAGCAAAACAACCAATTCCACCATAGCACAAACATGGCATATATACATTCATAGAATGCTAAAGTACACAGGTGGCTTGCTCGCCATCACAACAACGGTACAGAAGAAGTGCATTACACCAAAACAAGAGAAGATAAACACAAACACATGAAGCTAGTTGTGCAGCTCTCCACAACGAGCTTGCCTTATAACGGCATCCAATTGCCGGATCTCCTGTGACAGCAGCGCTCTTGCAAGGCTCATGTTGGATCTAAGAGTATGAAGCTTAGATGTGGCCACTCAGAGGTGCTCCCACGCAACATTTTTCATAGCACCATCAATTGCTAAATAGAACTTGTGGAGCTGGCGCCTCAAAATGCGCATTGAAGCTGCCATCCTATGCATTTTTGTGCCAATCTGAACTATCTGCCGAAGGAACTTCTCAGCACAGAATGTCTCCTCAAGCTCTAGTGGGTAAGCCTGCACATCTGGATGGGAGGCATCAACGCTAGAACTGATTAAAGAAGGATCTATATAGACCACAGGCTCGCTGGCACATCCTGGGCATTCGCATCCACTTCCATTGGAAACCTGCAACAAAAAAACCAATGTATGAAGCAAACCGTACAATAGGTCTAGCCAACGGCCATGGTGTGATCTCCAGTATAAACTGGAATGTAATCGACATCATGGTCGGTTATCACAAGCTCGGGGTTGAACATAGGGCTATGGAAATTCTCATCCGACTCATAGGGACCGAGTCATCCCAGTATCTCCATCTGCCAGGCCCGTTTCTCTCAACTGGCACATAACCAGCTGGCAGGCCATACAGGATCGTTCGGATATCTGATGGCAAGCAACGGGCAGGGTTGAGGAGGATCCTCCAGGCTGCACGGATCCTATGTTCATTGACGTGAGCTGTATTAGAAGGGATTATCCAGCTGCTGGATAGGGTATATTTGCCGCTTCTAATCATTCTAGCCAAGGTGAAATTTGGACTCAGTGTCACGCGGCGTCCCCCATGATAGGAAACGAAATGTGTTGCCTTATCGAAGAGGTTACGGTTATCAAGAACACACAGGCCTTTAGTATCTCCAGCACCCCATCTCAAGTAGAGATCCTTACCCTTTTCTATCATGGAATCAGTTACATTATACAGATGACATGAATAATGTACCTTACCAATATCCTTCATACAGTAACCGACCATCCCTTCAAAGCAGTGGAGCCTGTTATTCTTAAGCACCTTACAAACCAAAACAACGCCTGCTGGCTTAGATGGCCAGTTAAAATCTCTCTTGATAGCTTCATTGATGGCCTTAGAAGTTTTATAACATGCTTTCAAAATGGCCTGGACATGCAAGTGGTCTGCAGAGGAGCCCCTCTCTAAGGCAACAGCCCCTGCTATGCATCTTCTGACACAGAAGGATGATAAGGCTTCATAAAAACTAAGAAGGACGTCCTGCCTTGAAAGGCCTAATGTCAGACACGTCAATTGCCTCCCAATTCATGGAGGAATTGGGCATGGTAGGAGGCTCTTGGGTCTGTCCCGAGCTGGATGTGCTAGGCATGGCAACAACAGCCAGGATGGGGGCATGGACTACTGCATCCTTCCCCTTTCTTGCTGCCTTTCTCATCGACATGCTCAACAAACAAGAACGAAACCAAAACAAGGAGATGCTCCCCTGTTTGAAGAACTACGAACCACATCAGATAGGAATTAATGGCTCCCCATCCATTTCCTTCCTTCGCCACCGCGATTGCAGCAAGCAATTTTAGAATCCGGTTGCTGGGCCGCCATATGCTACTGAACATGCGTGGGATTATTCGCCCATAGACAACAAAAAAAAAAGAAAAAAAAAACTATATCTGTTCTATCTGAAACCTCGATGCCAGCATCAACAAGCTACGATTTTTTCTACAAATACCAACAATAACCTTCCAAAATCTTAAGATATAAAAATATGGATTTTGATTGCGCCCACATTATCCTCTGTTTAGGATTGCCAAATTATATAGCTCCGAAGGGCTCGATTGCATGGAGAACTACCTTAGTTTCTATTTCCACATACTTTTTGTTTGATTTTAGTAAAGTGAAGATAGATAATTACAGGTTATTGTTGTGGTTTGTATCAATTGGTATCAAAGCCCAGATAATTCTGCACCAATATCATTCAGTAGATCCAAGTCCATGACCTATTCTGGGTTCACCGGGACCGGCTATAGGGGAACCAAGGACTAAAAACCCTTTCCCGCTGCCCGACTCTCTAGTCTCAACAATGAGTTGTTGCCCTTCTTCGACCTACCTGCGTAGAGCAGATAGCTGATGCGTTTCACTTGCATCTATGGCATCTAATTTTGGTCCAGCAGAAGCAAATCTTTATTGGAAGGCAATTACCTCAAATTATTCAGTAGCAAGCCAGATGGAAGTTTCAATGTCGAAATCTCACAATGTGGCGATCAAGAAGCTAGAGCATCTTAGAATTGCACTATGATATCTGAGTGAGGAATTGGTGTAGAATATGGTAAATCCTAATGACTTAAACCCTATGTTGAATCAAGAGCATGTACAAACCAGCAGACCCTCTCCATTACGCAATGGACGTGCACCCTGAAAATCTTATGATGGAATACATGATCAATTGGACATGTAGATTCCGAAAAAAAGATGCTGAAGTTTTATGTTTTTCTTTCAAACTTATCAACAAGAAAATTACAAATTTGGCCATGGCTACTTTGGCATTCAGACCAACAAAATTTCTTGGCTTCAAAACCAGTTTCTGTGACGATTAACCATCAGGTTTGGAGCATGTGATTCGGTCTCATCCAAATCATCGTGGCCTTTTTGGTTAGGATGCACAACTACCACTCTAAAGGTAGTGGGTTCAAGTCCCGTTCGGACCCTTAAATGTGACAGTTTTTCCCAAAATGTTTGCCCAACTTATCAAATAAGAAAAGTCTCAATTTGACTCTGACTATTTGGGAAATCAAAATCACAGAATTTCTTGGCTTCAAACTGATTTTTTCCCCAATTGTTTGCCCAAATTCTTGGTAGATGCGAGCCTAGGACGATGAGAAAAAATTAGAAAACAACCCTCATCTCAATTTTGGAAAAATGTGATGGGGTAGTAGTGCATAATGGGAACTTCAGATGTGAAAAGATATCTGACCTTTGTCTTTGTGCTGCGATTGCTATGAGCATCAGCCTTTGACCCTCCTCATGCAAAAAGCACGTCATGCCACATAATATTGAGGGTCTGACAATCTCAATTGTCAAATTGAACATCTAGCATCACATTTTATAAACCCACCTCCACCAAGGTATAGCAGGTACACCAAGAAACATAAAACTCTTTGACCGGTACATATACAGGTCTAGTAGTAGACATATGCGTTTGACTCCTTGCTCGAGATTTTCTTTGTCAATTTGATAATTAGGATGTCATGTCAATGTCAAGAAACATCAAATCAAGGATTATATATAAAACACATTTAGTAGATGCATGGATGATAAATATACTTTATTTTTTCTACACACTAATGCCTCCTACAAGAAGTTAACACCTATCAGTTAATATTGTGCACATGTTAGGTGCTCAGTGGTAGCAGACTACACTTGGCATGTTTAGGTTAGTATAAGTGTAAGACTTAGATTGAGATAGATGTAGGACTCAGATTTGTGCTCTACACTATATTAGACTGGAGCCTATTCAAATGTATTCAAGTTTGATCATATTTGGAGAACTCATTTGGCATACATTTCCTATTCTTAGTGCATATTTGTCTCTTTTGTTATTGTTTCATGATCTTGAGCATGGCATGCTTGTAGCAGGCAATCATGGGTTGTTGCTGCAAGGTGTATACCAAGAACTCAACATTATCACTGGTGTCATTATGCCAGCGCTCACTCAAGATCATTTCTTTCACCTTGCTTCTCTCATGATTATCTGTTTTGGAGACTTCCTGTATATTACTCTCAACCCTTTAGATTCCCATAGTTTGCCCAATCAGGTCGTTGATATGTTCGACGAAAGTGCTACTGCATGAACCCCAACTGTGTAGAATTGCCACTTAGCATAATTGCATGCATGCCACTTGACGTACATGCATGAAGCCACTTAGCATAAGTGCAGGAGTGACATTGGATGCATTAAAAAAAGCAACTAGAAATAACAATCATGATCACAAGAGTAACAATCATGATCACAAGGTCATAAGTTCGAGTCCTACTTTTTGACATTATGCTTTTGCATGCATACGTTTTTTCACACGCATGATGACCATTTACATATTACATACTCGTCTGATCTGATGAACCATTAGAGGAGGGTGTACCTTGTGAACATAAGACAATGCACTAGTATAAGGGGGGACTAACTTTAATATCTCCTGCATTGACTACTTCTTCATCCTATTATACATTATCCATGCTGATTGTGATGCAAATCAGATTTTTCTATCTAGCATTTGTTGACGCAAACGTGTATCATGAGTAGCATGCCCAACACCCCATACAGCCGTCGGATTTGTCCATCCTATAGCTCATGTATGTGCGAATACGCTTAGAAATGATTGGTTGCATTGCATTTGTAATCAAATATCCTATGATTTGCAATGGTAATCTTGTCGATACAAGGGCTCGAACCTTCATATAAGACGAACAAAATCTTTTTGTGGAGTCCTCTAACCAGCACTCTCTAATACCTTTAAGTGCTTTAGAAGGGATTTCCTACTCTTGTTTTATGATCCTGCTCCTTTTATACATCACTGGCATAGGACCATGGTCTATCCCACCGTATTCGTTTCTTCCATGGATGCCCCCAATCATTTTTATGCTTATCCGCATTCGTCCGCCCAACATCCTATGCAACCGTCGGATTTGCACATCCTATGGCTCCCGTATGTCCAGCGCGCAACCAGTGCGAATATGCTTAGAAATGATTGGTTGCACTGTATTTGTAATCAAATACCTTATTATTTGCAACGGTTGCCTATCACGTCGATACAGGTCTCGAACCTTCATAAAAGACGAACAAAATCTTTTTGTGGAGTCCTCCAACCAACACTCTCTAATACCTCTACGCGCTTCAAAAGGGAGATATTTTCCTACCCTTTTTTTATGACCCTGCTCTTTTTATACATCAGTGGCATAGGACTATAGTCTATCCCACCGTATTCATTTCTCCCATGGACCCCCCTCCAAAATCATTTTTATGCTTATTCGCACTCGTCGCGTCCAACACCCATGCAGCCATCCGATTTGCCCATCCTATGCCTCCCATATGTCCGGCACACAACTAGTGCGAATATGCTTAGAAATGATTGGTTGCACTATACTTGTAATTAAATACTCTATGATTTGCAATAGTTGCCAATCCCGTCGATACAAAAACTCGAACCTTCATAAAAGACGAACAAAATCTTTTTTGTGGAGTCCCTTAACCAACACTCTCTAATACCTCTACGTGCTTCAGCAAAAGGCGTGTTCACATTGTTCTCGAGTGCACTTCTACAAATGTATGAGGGTGCATTATCCTTATGATATGGAAGAACATGGGTATAATATAGAAGATATATATGCTTTTGCTCCTCTTGGGTGCAGTGTAATGGGGCTTCAAAACAAGTATAGACAAGGATTTGGAGTGAACAACGAGGGAGTTGAAGCACTCAAGGAATGCATGTGTTTATTTACATCAAGCTCGCATTTGCTTATACAATTTGCGATGTTGATCGTTGGAGAGCCGTCCACGTGACTGATCGTGCGGTCCAAGATCCGCCACGTGGTCCGAGATCTTATAGCTCATGTTGACTTAGATATATGCCACATGGCACGATCTTGGCCCTTAATTGGATACAAGGTCCTACGGTCCACATTGCACGCTCGGGCCTTAGAGAGGGGCTTTTAAAGAATTTTATGTTGCTAGGGGAAATTGAACCCTGGTCATTGCCCCCTAAGCCCCCCATTCTAATCACTAGACCATGCATTGATTTATTGGAAAAAAATAATGTTTCATTTATACTTAAGGGTACCTGAAACCCTAATGTTTCTAGAATATTCAAGATTGTTCTAGAATCTAGTGCATGCATTTACCACATGCATAGATACAAAAAAGAGCCTCCTTTACCAGTATATAAGGAGGCTATTCACATGAGTATAGACATTCTGGTTCTTGTCTAGAATGCTCTATAAAGTTTTAGGATGTTCCAAAAAATTGTGGAATATTCTCGAAAGTTCAGGATATTCTACAACATTGAAGAATGTTCGAGAACCTTCTAGATGGCTCTAGAACATTCTAGAATGGTCTTGAACTTCTAGAATGCTCTACAAATTTCTAGAACATTCTAGAATGTTTTAGATGGTTCTAGAGAATTTCTAGAAAGTTCTAGAAAGATTAGAATGAGCTTTGACTGGTCAACAAGCATGAACAAGCATCCCATTCTAGAATAGAAGTTGCCAAGAATATTAAATTAGTCTAAAAATAGAAAGTTTCATTGGAAGTTGCAAAAATTCAAAATAGGATGTCCTAGATAGTTCTAGAAAGTTCTAGAATATTCCAAATGCTTATGGATAAGCACCTCAGTTTAAAAATAGAAAGTTATTTTGAAAAATTGCAAGAACTCAAAGTAGAATATTGTAGATAATTCTAGAATGTTCTCTAGATACTCTTAGATTAGGATCTCAGTAAAAAAATAGAAAGTTTTTTTGGAAGAATGCAAAAAGGCAATGTAGATACTCAGATGCTCACGAGCAGCAGCTCAGTCCAAAAAATAGAAAGTTTTTGAAATTTTACAAACAACCAAAGCCAAAATAGAATGTTTTGGGATGTTCTAGATGCTCATGGGTAGGAATCAGTCTGAAAATATAAAGTTTTGTTGAACTTGCAAAAAGTCGAAATAGGATGTTCTAGATAGTTCTAGAATGTTCTAGATGCTTATGGATAAGCACCCCAGTTTAAAAATAGAAAGCTTTTTTGAAAAATTGCAAGAACTCAGGTGCTCATGGATAAACACTTCAGTCAAAAAATAGAAAGCTCTTTGAACGCAAAAAGGCAAAGTAGAATTTTCTACATGCTCTTTGGAGAACTGTCCATGTGGCAGATCATGCTGTCTGAGATCTGCCGTGTGGCACGATTCTGATCGTTGGTCCGAGAAAGAAAGTTTTTTTCAAAAATTGCAAGAACTCAGGTGCTCGTGGATAAGCACTCCAGTCAAAAAATAGAAAACTCTTTGTACGCAAAAAGGCAAAGTAGAATTTTTTACATGCTCTTTGGAGAGCTGTCCATGTGGCAAATCATGCTGTCCGAGATCCGAGATCCGCTACGTGGCACAATTCTGATCTTGGATTGGAGAGCTGTCCATGTGGCAGATCATGTTGTCCGAGATTCTGATCGTTGGTCCAAGATCCTATGGCTCATGTTGACAGATCATGCTGTCCGAGATCCGCTACGTGGCACAATTCTGATCGTTGGTCCAAGATCCTATGGCTCATGTTGACTTAAATATATGCCACGGTCCACATTGCATGCTTGGGCCTGAAGGAGAGGCTTTTAAAGAATTTTATGTTGTTTGGGGTAATTGAACCCTTGTCATCGCCCCCTAAGCCACCCATTCTAACCACTAGACCAAGCATTGATTCATTGGAAGAAACAATGTTTTATATATACTTAAGAGTATTTAAAACCCTAATGTTTCTAGAATGTTCAAGGTTGTTCTAGAATCTAGGGCATGCACAAATATCCCATATGCATAGAGGCAAAAAAGAGCCTCCTTTACAATTATATAAGGAGGCTATCCACATGAGTATGCGCATTTTAGTTCTTGGCTAGAATGCTTTAGAAAGTTCTAGGATGTTCCAAAAAATTGTGGAATGCTTTAGAAAGTTGGGGTGTTCTAGAACATTTCATAATATCCGAGAACCTTTTGGATGGCTCTAGAACATTCTAGAATGGTCTAGAACCTTCCAGAATGCTCTACAAATTTTTAGAACATTCTAGAATGTTTTAGATAGTTTTAGAACGAGTTTTGGCTGGTCAACAAGCATGGATTTTCTAAAATAGAAGTTGTCAAGAATAGTAAATTAGTTTAAAAATAGAAAGTTTTATTGAAACTTGCAAAAATTCAAAATAGGATGTTCTAGAAAGTTCTAGATGCTCATAGATAAGCATCCCAGTTTTAAAAAAAAAAATTCAAGAACTCAAAATGGGATATTGTACATAGTTCTAGAATGTTCTAGATGCTCATAGATAAGCATCTCAGTCAAAAAATAGAAAGTTTTTTTTTGAAAGAATGCAAAAAGGAAAAATAGAATATTCTTTGAGCTTTGAGCTTTGAGCTGCTCTTCTGCTTTGTTTATTTTTTCTTTCAGCTATTTTTTTTCACCACTTAGGAATCTAAGGCTTCGAGGAATCAAATCTTGGTAAGAATCAATTATATAAATTTGAGCATATACACATATAAATAAAGTTAGGATTATTGAGTATTCCTTTGCAATTATTTTAAAGGCCCATATGGTTAATTATATATCTAGCAGTAGGGCAGATACATATGTGATGGTTAACTATATACCTAGCTGTAAAGTGCTTTGAAATGGTGTTTTGGAGGGGGAATTGTTTTGTTAGCGGGTATTTTATGCCAAGTTTGGACGTTTAGATCATGTACACTTTTTTCAAGAAAATATTATTCTATGTTAACCTATGTCGAATTTGGATGCACACATAAGCAACAATCTTTATAACTCTATTCTATTCTCTACTAATCTATTCTATATAAATAGAAACTAGAAAAAGTGCCCAGCGTTGCTGGGCATTCTTGAAAATATATTAAAATGGCTTCTTTTATTCAAGCACATTGTAATTTCTTGATGACCTTACAAATATATGGGCATTGGCATTTTCTTGAGAATTTGGTATGTTATTATGCATTAAACACCAAAAGTATAGCATACATGTAGATTGTAAAATATTTTCTATCCGAACAAATGTGAGTTGTTATCTCCTTTTTCTCCCCACCCCCTTTTTTTTTAATTGGTCTATGCAAATAGTGTGCCAGTTTTATCTCCAATGATACAAATAGTGTTACACCATAAAAAGATAAGCAAGTTTTTCTTAATGAATATATGCATGCAAAGCCATACACCTACACGTGAATCCAAACCTTAAACGTTTGTACCATTTAATATTTGTACCATTTGACAGGTGAGTTGGATGCTTCATTATATCCATTAAGACTATAGCCAACAAAGAAATGAACATATACCATAAGGAGGGACATCCAACTTATAACAATATATAGTGGAGATAAAGAAAATACTACTAATCATGTTCAACAAAGACATTTGATAAACCTCAAGGAAACAAAATGTTTAAATATACCTGAGCACATAGCCAACTCCACATAATGAAGTATCTAAATAACAAGTTCGTCAAAGCAACATTTTCCTAATTTTGGATCCCCATAATGGATAGGCTAAAGTCTTTGAACGTTGCTTTGAATAAGTTGTTCCACATGATTTTTGCCCCTTTGCATTTGCATTGCACGTAAATAGAAATAATTGTACATATCTGATTGAATAGAGACAACTACTGAAGAATCCAAACAAGTTTCAGCTTTTTCATGCTTTTAATTTTGTATCAGCACCTTGTGTTTTTAGCTTTTTACTTGCTTATTTTTTCTGCCAGATCTTCCAAGAATGGCTATATACCGAAGACTGCCTTCACTTTCTGGCCTAGACGTGGTGTTCTCTCTAGTCTGCAAAGGCTGAATGTACTCTAAATTTGTAGTAAGCATATAAGAATTAGCAATCGAAACTAGATGTGCATCAGGGATAGGTTCTGTACGTACGAAATCTAAATTTCTGACGTACAAAGTTAAAAAATACGTATTTTTTTTGAAAAAAAACGTATTTTACGTATTTTTTAGTCGCCGACTGCAAAAAAAAAAAATTTCGCGTACGCGGTTTCCAAATTTCAAATTCGTAAAAATAAATAAATAAATAAATAAAATAAAATAAAATAAAATTGCTACCCGTTTTATACTATTTCGCATACGTGGTTTAGAAGGTTTCGCGTATGCAAAATTCAAATTTCAAATTCGTACGCGATTTTTTATTTTATTTTCTTTTTCTTCTTCCGCGTATGCGGTTTTCACTGTTTCGCGTACGTGAAAAAACTTTCGTGTATGGAAACTGTATAAACCACGTATGCGATTTTTTTTTTTCGCTTACGCTGTTTTGCGTACGTGAATTAGATGTTTTTGCGTACGCGAAAATCTTCCGACGTCGAAAATTTTTTTTGTCGTATTTTTTACGTTTTATATGGCAAATATGTGCCGTATCATACAATTAATATGTATTCCGTATAAAACGTATAGCGTATTGAAACTATCCCTGATGTGCACGCAAACTACTACTTCCCTCAAAGGATCATTAGTGTAAGATACAACCAATTCCTTAAAAATCTAACCCCCTTGCAGCAAAATCAGTACACAACAATAGTATTTCTTGCCATACCTTGATTATAACTTCAAACCATGTTGGAAATTAAGCTGTGAAAAGTTTTTTCCTACAAACACACAAGGGTCATGCAAGCAATTACCTAACTGCTAATGACAAAAAGAAATACATTAAGATTCAAAAATAAGAAAGATCTAACAAGGATCTCAGACATTTGTTCAAAGAGATAAAATGCTACTGAAGGTGTCTGTCTCTGAGATAGCTTGCAGTCATTGCATTCTATGCAACTATACACTTATTTAACAGGCACTGAAAAATCTGAAATGGGAACACGTTGTTGTCCTCACATAGAACATAAAAGCAAATGTAGAAGGGATAAATTAGGCATTTTACAAACCGTGATAGCTAGACCTATGTTATAATCCTCTGCTTCTAGCTAGGAAGAGATGATACAAAAAGCCCTTTCGAACAACAATCAGAAAAGATGTTTTCAAGCACTTCACATCCATCAAAGAAAATTTGCAAGGGTAAAGATTCAACATGGGTTTTTATCCATAGCAAAGATTAGGCAAGTAGCATGTGAAGACATCTTATGGTCTGCAAAAAAACAAATTAAGTGGTCACTGGCCATTTTGGGAGAGTGTAAGGAACTCCAATTTAGTAGCTCTGTTTGGAAGCCTATGAAGCGCATTTCAAAATACACATGAGGGAAATGCTGAGGATCAGAGGATCAGCTTTGTGAATCCCTTGAATTCTTCCTCTAATCAATGTCAAAATTGCTAGATCTAATGGGCATTCTTTGGCCTAAAACCCTAAGCACATCATGCTTAGACACATCAGATTTGAGCATATGAGCATATCAGGCGGATGTGAGATAAACAGCATGTAGGATCTTAAAAATCAAATAGAAATCTACTGGGCCAAATCAAAAGCATTTTATCGGCAGCTAAATATGAATCTAGTGCAAATAAGATTTACCTATGATTTTGGAATCCTGTCGCAAGAAATCGGATTATCTAGAAAAGAAGCAAAGAACTTAGAAACCGAAATGGAGAGGGGCGTCAACTAAAACCTAACAATTCTTCAATAGGAGCACCAACTTTGTTTATTCCATAATTGCTTCTATGGTTACGGTCATTCATCCAATTTCCTAGCATCCGTAAAGGCCAAATTGCAATAATACCTTGCAGCATTCCGATAAGAACAGTGGGCGTCCGAATCCTATGAAATCATTCTATCTCAATTGTAGCAGCTAGAGTGAAAGGCCAAGTAGTTATCCTTAAGCATTTGGGCAATGTAGATGAATGATTCAATCAAGCTTACCACCACGGCAAAAAGTTTTTCTTTTGGCTCAATTCAAGATATCATGATCTGTGAAGAAACTTTTTGTGTCAATATGGTTGACCCAGAGAATCACTTATTTTGCATGTTTGGGCCAATAAAGCAGGTGTAATTGTAGGATAGAGAGACCTGCACAAGTGCTCTATAAATTCACTTCTATGTTGTTAAATACAGATGCTTCAATGATCATCACATCTCATCTCATGTGGTTATCCTCCTGAATTGATGTAGACTGATCAAGTGCGTAGTTGAGGAGCCAGATTTCTCAATAGTTTCAACAATTTCTGATGTCACACTTGTTGCTTGTATGGCAGTCCTTTTCACAGCCTCTTCACGCGTCTCCCTACAGATCAACTCTGGCTTGTATGATAGTCCTTTTCACAGCCTACAACAGTACAACGCATTATTAATGTGTTAAATTATCTAGAAGCTATTAAGCCTGGGATTTGAACCCAGATGAAACCAAATCTCAATCTTCTTTACGCGTCTCCCTACAGATCAACTCTGGCTATTAAATCCCTGCAATACAACAAGATGTAGAGTTAATGTTACTCTTAAGAGGTTATAAAACACAAAGTTGAAATAACTAAAAGAGGAATTATCTCATATAAGATAACAGATAAGCTTACCGAGATTGTTGTTGTTGCCTCTTTGGAAGCTACTTCAACATTTCCTACATCTTCTAAACCCTCCAAAAAGAGGCAAAGTGCAGTTCTCTAGGTACTAACGAATAAAACACATGCTTGGCTTGAGAATTACCTTCAATGCCTTTGTCACATTGGGAATGCTTGCGTCTGGAACTGCATCTTCTGCCTAGATACAAAGACCTAATTGTTTCAACATAAACAATATAAAGAGGGCCATTGAACTCAAGAGATCTATGTAATCGGAGATGAACCCCTACCTGAGAAGCATGAGCATGCTTTGGTTAGGATCGTATGAAACGGCATCGGATGTCTCAGGCTCTACTTTAACCATAGCCCGAGTTATGCATGTTGTGCCCTGCATTTCCATACGATTTCGCACCAATTTATAATGCCATTGCCTATTAGAAAGCAGGGCCTAGAACCAAAGTAATCTAGCATCGAAGGAATCCTCACGCAACTCCATCCATAATTTTCAGATATAATCGACTCCGCCCTCACACAAACTGGCCAAAAGAAAATGATTCATCTGGGACATGGGAAAGCTTTCTTTCAATTCAAATCCAAAGGGCAACCGCTTTTCAAAAAAGTTTCGCAGCAAAGAAATCGAACTGGTTCTGAAGCATGCCAAGGTCATTGCTGGCTATAGAAGCCTAATGCATTTGTACTCAATAATGAAGGCGGAGCAGAACGTCCTCTCTAACTGCTTTAGCCGCACGATTGTTGCCGTTCAATATAAGCCCTATAATTAAAGGATCCACAATGGAAGTTAACGGGTGCACAAAGAAAATAGCTCTAAACATCTCGACCATCCATTCAATCCAATGGTTAAAAATAGAAATTGATGACATACACTCAAAATCCCATTAGTATAAAGAGAGATAGTATCCAGCGTTGCTGGGCATAAGCTAGGAACTGTAAGTGATATATTTGCGCAATTGTTAGATTAATTAAGTACATTTGGCCACCTTTCTGCTGTTCCCTACCTTTTTCCCATTTCCTTTTGCCCTTTCCCACTTTTCCCTTTCCTATATCCCCTTTCCCATTTTTCCTTTTCCTTTATTCCATTGTCCATTTTCCCATTTTCTTTTTTTCCTTTTTTCATTTTCCACGTCCCTATATTTCCTTTTTTCTTTCTCCTCTTTCATTTTTTTCCTTCCCTTTTCTCCCATTTTCCCTTTTCATTTCCGTTTATACATTTCTCTTTTCCCATTCCTGGGTTTTCCCTTTTTTCTATTTTCCTCTTCATTTTTTTGCCCTCTCCTTCTTGTTTTTCTATTTTACCTTCTTTTTTGTTTCCTTTTTCTTTTTCCCTTTCGCCCATCTCTGCTCTTCCCTTTTTTCCTATTCTTATTTCCTTTTTTCCTTTCACATCTCCCATTTTCACTTTCCTACTGCCCGCTTTTCCTTTTTCTTATTTTTCTCTTTCCTTTTTTTTTTTTTCTTTTCCCTTGTTCCCTTTTTCCTTTCACATTTCCCTTTTTTCATTTTCCTACTGCCTCGCTTTCCCCTTTTCCCTTTGCTCTTTTCCTATTTTTCTCTTCCGTTTTT
This sequence comes from Isoetes taiwanensis, assembly GCA_021234155.1. Taxonomy (NCBI): domain Eukaryota; kingdom Viridiplantae; phylum Streptophyta; class Lycopodiopsida; order Isoetales; family Isoetaceae; genus Isoetes; species Isoetes taiwanensis. Next base: position 1,980,402 of record JAJEKV010000028.1, on the reverse strand, counting down.
TTCTTCCTTTCACATTTTCCTTTTTCATTTTCCTACTGCCCACTCTTCACTTTTCCCTTTCGTCTTTTTCCTTTTTCCATTTTTCTCTTCCGTTTTTTACTTTTTCCTTTTGCCTTTTCCCTCTTTCCACTTTTTCCCATTCTCATTTCCCTGTTCACTTTTTTTCCTTTCATGTTTCCCTTTTCCATCTCCTCTCTTTAGCCCGCAATTTGGATACCTCGTCCCCATCGGGCGGGTATCAATTTTGAGGCAATCGGGGTTGTACAGAACGGCCGGTTCCCTCGGGCTAAATTTGGCAAGCTTGGAGGCATCAAGGGACCATCTGCCAGGGGCTGCGCTCAAGAAGCGGCTTCTCCAACAGAAGGAGCGAATTTCCCTTGTGGAAGTTCGGCTCGGGGATTATGATTGTAGGGGAGCCCAAAAGGCTAATGACCAGATAAGAGGGGAGATACAAGCAACAACAACGCAGACTAGTCCGGAGATGGGGCACAGCTTGGATAAGGTTCCACCGGCCGGTGGATGGAAGACATGGCGCGCCAAGCGGTGACATGAAGGGGTTCTTTGCGGCAGATTGTACAAGTCACAAGCATGGCTGGTCGGATAGATGCTAAGGAAAAAGGATGTGGAAGCGGTGAGGCGGTGCTCCAATTCCTTGATGAAGCAAAGGCGCATGACGGCGAGGAGATGTCGAGGAAAGATGCTCACATATAGAGAACCATATGGCCCACTTACGACAAAAGATGCGGGACCTCGAATGGAGGTGCAACCCAGTCCGGAGTGCACCACGGTCGTCTGCACCAAGCACCCCATACCGAGGAGGCCGAGGTGGCTCGAGGGGAATCGGTGGTGCCATTGAGGAGCAAGACATCCGTGCACGCCGCCTCAATCTTATTGTGCGGGGATTGCCGGAGGAGCAAGGCGAGGATTTGCGGGTAAGCTTACCACCACAGTACTTGCAAAGCTCAATTACGATTATTTGGTTATCAAGAGTCCAATGGAGGCCGGAGGACCGAGCATGAGACCTCGGCTAGTTAAGTTTCTGATCTTGGATTGGGAGGCAAAATCTTTGTTGTTGCCACTCGATTCGGCCGCTTGAAAGGTGCGTCCATATACACGGATGCGGATCTCCGCCCTTTGCAACAACGGGAAAGAAGCCAAGAGTTGGTCAAGATAAGAGAGATTCGACAAAATTTGGAGGGGTCTTTGGTTTGGTTAATGGCAAGATGAAGGTATATGTGCCTCCCTCGTCGACAGATTGTGGGCAAAGCATTCCCCGAGCAATTTGCGTCGCGAGGGGCCCGAGCTGATCCGGGGGCATCGGGCCGGGCGAGGCCAGGGAGAGGGCGGATTGAGGCCTTCCACAAGCTGCGGCACATCATCGGGGTCCCGTGAGCGGGCTGCCCGAAGTTATTCCAATCACAAAGCCCGCCCTCGGGCACTCGAGGCGGGTCCACGTACCCCGGTCCATCGGCATAGGGAAAGTGTCTTCGCATTGTTTCACAGGAATTGTAGGGGCTTCCGTGGCGTAAGGGCGGTGGCTTGAATGGGATCGCGGCAGACATGGACATCGCGTCTTCCTGCGGGGGAGACATGGGAGTATGAAGGGCATCGATTGCCGGACATTCGAGGATATCGGCATTTCTCACTTGCTAATGAGCGCCATGGCGACGGATGCGGTGGAGTGGCTTGCTACTTTAGGGGCGCTTTAGCATGCAAGATCACACTTGAAGTCTGATGCATTTAACCGCTACATGTGGGTAATGGTATTAGAGCCTGGTCATGTCCCATTGTTTCTTGCTAGCTGCTACATTCCCCATGCAGGCTCTAAGTTCTACCAGGTACATGATGCAGACACAGATGTCCAGATGCCATATAGGAAGCGTATGATGACATAGACCGCTATAGACAGCGGGGACATGTGTTTTTGCTAGGAGATTTCAATGCTCGTCTGGTATGATTCGCAGTCGGTGACCTTCAAGGTGGCGCTAATGCTGATCCGCTTTGGCTTTGAGCGGCCGCTATTCAGCATATACATGGCACTCCGGGATATGGTGGCTAGACCATTTGGCGGTGCGGTGGTCCGGCTCTGCCGGAGTTTTGACATGGTAATTTGTAATGGTATCGGTGATGGCCACACTTTCGGGGTGTTACTTGCGGGGAGTGATATAGGGATGGATGGGGAGCTAGTGTGTTGGATTACCTTTCGCTCGTGGCAAAGACTTGACATGGTTACACACTTCTCCGATTGGCACAAGCCGCAGGGGGATGAGGAGGCTTTTGTCGGATCACTACCCGCTTTATGTCCGCTGAATTGGGAGCACTCAATAGTGGAGACACCGCCAAGGGGGCGTGGAGGGTTACCATACATCCCACGCCATCGAGGCGAGGGGCCGGTATGAATCTGCGTGTTGGTGCGGGAGTTACAGGGGTTTGATAGCTTCTACACCGCGCAAGGCGGTGTGCATGGCTGGTGGGGGCGCTGCATTTCTTTGGGGCTTCCTTTGCGGTGAAGGGGCCCTCCAAGGAGGGACACCCGCATTTTCACGAGAACCCGTGGTTTGATGCTGATTGCAAGGCTCTAAAAAGAGCCATTTGCGCTTGGTCATAGATCCACGATTCGCGACCCACAGGCCCCGCAAGACTATAAGCTCTTCCTAAAAGCCAAGAAGGGGAGATACATGGCGTAAAACCCGGGGCCTTTGCTTGACATGCTCATGGTGAGCCAAAAGCTTTTTGGCGTAAAGGTGTTATACCTGAAGCGCCGGTGGGCTGGTAATGTAAGTGTGGAGCAATGGATGCACCGCTGGGGAGTTATATAACCCCCCGTGAGCTAATGCAGGGGGTCGGATCAGGTAGGAGAGGTCTTTGCAGCTCCGCGGGAGGATGTCCAGCCAGGTCTCGGGCATCCGCGAATGGCAAGGCAAAGGATTCTACAGGGCCGCGGTCGAGCCGTTGTTGAAATGGGGTGGCCCATCGTGGTAGGGCCCCGGCGGTGATCATTAACGTGCTCTGGCGAGGGGCTCCCCGGGAGTGGATGGTTAGTAAGGTTGTTCCCGTGCATAAAGCTGGTAATCTGATGATGCCGGCAATTACGGATGATTATGGTAAGCTCGCTGTTTGCAAAGCTCTGGCGGTGGTGGTGGAGAAGAAACTCACTAAGTGGGCCGAGGCGGGGTCGCGGGCAATTGGCGAGGCGGGGCTTTCGCCCAGCTCACTCCCCGGCCCGACCATATCTTCACTTTGAGAGTGTTGATGGAGGCAAAGCCGGGAATGCGTGACAGGACTTGTATTCTTTGCTTTGTAGATTTTAAGGCGCATATGATACCGATCCCCCGGAGACATCTTTGTGGCAAAGGTTGCAAAATTGCGAGTTCCACGGGGAGTTGCGAGAATGGGGTGCACCGGCTTTATGATGGGATTTATCTTTGTCTTGCCTTATGAAGATCGGTGGGTAGCTAGCACTATGGGAGTTAAGCGGGGCTGCCCGTTGTCTCCAACGCTTTTGGGTTGTACATTGATAGCTTGGAACATGGATGCGGCACCATGGGGAGCCGGGGTGCAATTATCGAAGGCGACCTCGTGAGCCGGTTACTATATGCGGATGATGTAGCTTTGCTAGCCCCCACGGCCAGCGGTATGCAGCGGCATTTGGATGCCCTCGGTGGGTTACGTGGGGCAGCGGGAATGGCGGTGAACTTGCACAAAACTAAGCTTCTCGCGATCTGTCCCAACACCCTATCCAGGAGTTATATTACGAGGGGGATAGGAAGTGGAGATGGTGCGAACTTCAAGTATCACGGGAATTGATTTCACTACTAACATTGTGGGATGAGTGTGTGGAGAGGAGAGCCGGTCTTGTTTGGAAGGCTTTATATGCGATGCAAAAGCAGCGTGTTGTCGGATAGATCTTTGTGACTTGGCGGAGAGCACACTGTTTAGGGCTTTGGTCGAGCGGTCTTTGCTATATGGGGTGGAGGTTTGGGGCCCAGCCAGTTAGCAAAACACGTGGGATAGGTTGGAAAGGGTGCGAGAAAGCTTTCTTGACATATAGCTTGGGAGTGAAGGACACCGCATCGTGTATCAGATTTTTGTTGTATGAGGCGGGGTTACGGCCTTCTGACGATACGATATCTGTGCTTGAGCATCTTACTTGCTTCCATAAGGTGGATGGGATGGATGAGCATCGCTTGCCTCCACAGCCGTGTTGTTAACGCAGGGCCCCCGGTAAATTTGAAGAGGGTATGGCACGAGCTAATCGTATGGGGATGGTTTAGGAGGTGGTCTATGGATTACCAACGGATGGTGGCATGGCAGATTCGATCGCGCTTGAGAATGGGCAATTGGATGCGGGCTATGCTGCCACCGGTGGGATGCCTCTACTCTTGCAAAGCCCAAGGCGAGCACTATCACGCTTCCAGATTAATCCCGGCCTTGAGCATGGACCCCATCGGTGCTTGAAAGCACACATTACGTGAAGAAAGCGGAGAGCTATTCTTTGCCATAGGGCCGGGTTCCCATTACCTCGAGAATTGAAAATTCATTTGGGGGGTGAATGCGGGCCACAGGATCCCGGGGAGGAGAGGATATGTCGGTGTTGTGAGATGCAAGTGATAGAGGATGAGCACCATGCCCTCAGTGGATTGCCGGGCATATGCCCATGTCCGAGAAGTGCACTGCGATCTTAGATGCTCGACACACCGCTACATCGAGTTACTCGCGCATCACCTATGGTAGCTTTTTGGGAGCTTACATCCTGCCCAGATTTCCGGACGTCGGACTTGCTCTTGGGGGCATGGTATTTGAGAGCCCTCTTGTTAGGGTTTTTCCTCCCAAGTGGGGTTTTTTCATCCGGTAGTAGGGTTTCTTTTTGTCTGATTACATTGTTTGTTTTTGGTGTTGGGGTTTTTGGCTTTTTTGCCTGTTCTCTGCATGTACCGTCTCATAGGCCTCTGGCCTCAGTGGACGTTAAAATAAACTTCCTTCCTTCCTTCCTTCCTATTCCCTTTCTTATTTATCCTTTCAATATCCCCCTCTCCCCTTTTGGTTTTCCCTTTTGCCATTTTCCTCCACTTTTCGCCCCTTTTTTTTCCTCTTTCCCCCTCTCTTTTCCCTTTTCCCTTTTCCCCTTCCCTTTTTTCCTTTCCCCCTTTGTCCTTTGCCCTCTCCCTCTTTTAAAACCTTTTGACTGTGGAATTGAAGCAAGTAAATCTTGGCCGCCCAATTAAGCAAGAATTAATTAATTAGAGAAATTTTTGTTTTCTCGTTCGACAACGAAACAGGTTGTAGTATTCATCAGAAATATAATTAATTGATCTAATTTAGCTAGATGCAGTGTTTAAGAAGGCTAAATCCAAATAATAAAATGTTTAACGCGAGAATCCATATTATGCCGACATATATGCGATGCGGGACCAATAATTCAACCTCTACAATATGAACTGAATTGCTCGAACAGATCGTCATAGCGATTTGTCGAAGAATTAAACATATTAAATTGGCATAAGTTTGTGGTAAATCAATAGAAATACGATACTAGGAAACATTGAAAAATATATTACACGCCGATCGTTTACATTAGCAATTAATTACATGTATCTATTAGGCCATGGAGAAATCGGATATCGTATTTAAGAAAAGAGGTAAACACAATCGTATGGACGGAATCTGGAACAACACCAAGCTGCTTTGGTATCCTTGTAATATGTGCCTAGCCTGCGACTATCGCCTGCGACAGTTCTATTTTTGTATAGCCAGTAACAGTAGGCATGCCCACTTCCATTGCCTCAGCCAATTTCCTGATGTGTTCAGAGCCCGACGACAATTCGGTCTCCATGCTGTCTGTACCTCCTAATAATTCACGTTGTAGCAACTGGCTAAATTCAAGACAACCATTCTTCTTTAAACGTTTGATGTTACCGTCTGCCTCGTCGTCAATCTCGAGCTGATCAAATCCTACATATTCAAATGTCGAGCAAGTGCGCTTTTCGGCTGATTTTCCTGTGAGGAGAGGCAATGCTGCATCAAGCTGTTGATTTAATAATTCTAGCTTCTCAAGCTTTGGATCGAGCTCTTCGCATTTCTTTTCAATTCCTTCTATGAGGGCCCTAGCTTCTGCCAGTCTCTTTTCATAGCCTTTGGCATTTAATTTGTCCAATATGTCATCCAAATTAGTCAAATCCATATGTTGAGTAATATTAACATCAGGCTGATACGTATTTACTTGGTCATCCCGTACATCTTTTTCGTCCTCCACATGAGGGCTCGGCCTGACCATCTTCTCCAAGGTCTCAAAAAATGACTCTAGGAAATGGTATACTTTAGTATCATCTTTGAAGGATACACTCCATTTTCCCTGGATCAAGGCCACCCTGGAGGCTGTACTCGCTGAGAAAAAAATCAAGAACTGTCCCCTCAATGGAAACTAGTTCATTACTATGTGGTAAATATAAGAGGTCTTGGCTTGACTTTTCAAAACAAAGTCACCGTCCATATTCACCCAAGAAAACTTAGGCTTGCCTGTGAAATACATCATGTATTTTTTCTTCAATTTTTCATTCTGCTCCTCGTTGCCTGTAATTTCGTGTTTTAGAATGGGAGTGCTTTTTGGGGCGGTGTTCATCTGTATCAATCTGAGTTCCAAGCTAGGCTGCAAGGGAATCACGTGAGCCTCACTTTTGTTAATGGTCATATGCGTGATGTAGTACTGGAACTCCTTGACCATTTTCTTGCTTAGCCAGTCCTGCTCTTCATAAGCACCAATGGATACATGTGAATTACCTTGCACCTGACTTTGGCTATACAAGCAATTAGGAAGTTGACCTGATCTCAAAAATATGACAATGTGATAGATCTTGGCAATTGTCATGCTAGCAATCCTGTTGAAGATGTTCAGATATTTCTTTACATCCCAGACTGTGGTGTACCTCCTCATGTCAATGAATGACATTGTCGCGTTTTGAGGTTCTGGTGCTTTTACAGGTATTCCGTGCATATATGGTATTTCTTTTTTCTTTCAGCTTATTTGCTTTCTCCGGCTTAAGAATAGACCTGATTACTTCAAGAAAAACATCTGGGAGATTCCCCTGCACATGGTCCTTGTTGTAATTAGCTTTGATATACTCAAAATCAAACCCTGCGATGTCAAGAAGGCGCTGCTCAGTAAACTCTGGAAACTTGCTTGCAAGCTCTTCAAAACTGGCATAACAATCGTCCATAATGCTATTAGTATAAGGCAATGTTTCTCGGCGCATAAGAGTGAGTATCCTAATGTCGATTGCCCTTTGCTTACAATCAAAATGACCGGCATAGCCTGACTGCACTTTCAAGAATGTCTTCCCTTCTAAAATCTCATCCATAAGCTGGGAAACTTCGGCATTCGACATACCACGTAAGTAGCGCAAAAATGTTTTGCTAAACAAATCTTTGGTGGGCCTATCTGGCAATTCACCATGATCATCCACAAGTTTCCTGCCCGTCCACTTAGAAACAACCTGCATAAACTTGGACCAAAGCTCTTCTTGCATGAATATGAACTGCTTTTCATTTTTTAGCTCCTTCACCTTCAATGTTGTGGTTGCCACCTCAACAAAATCCTGAAAAATAAATAGGTCACAAGGATCGCAATGGCGATCTTGCCAAGCAAAAAACAAGTACTTACCTTCCATGCAGATATCACAGCTGTTCCTGTTGGCCCTTGAGGTGGACATCCATAAGCTTTGTGTTGGTTGCGAAGTTGCTGGACCTTTTCCACGATGGGTTCCTTATACACTGTGTTAGAAATTATGTCATTACATTGTATAGACAATTTTATATACTCTTTGTCAGTCAGATTCCCATTCAACACGTGAGTTCTCCTCTTTGCATATGCCTTTGCAAATTCTAATCGTTGTTGAAGATCACCGATGTGGAAGCATAGCAATTGAGCAGCAAATATACTGTGATTGCCAGAAGTAACATAGAATGTCTTTCCAGTTAGGTCCTTTGGCACTGACCACGTGACCTTCTTCCTGTTGCACATGTCAACAGATCAGCTAAATGCAACACATCACAAATGCCATCATAAAACAAACATCTCTTACCTCGTAAATGGATCGAAGGGCACTACGTCTGTATGCGTTAGGACTTATGTAGGGCAAGATTTAAAACTCTTCAGTAACGTCTGGACATGGTCGTTGGACCGAGTTCTATGAGTCATATTGGCCGGTGCAGATTCACAATAAAAAATACTGACTTTAGTGAACCAGTTGATCCCCATAGGATAAAATATCTTGAACTCTTCCAATTTTTGAGTTGTTTGATCTGGCAACTTTTTTTCCTCCTCAGGATTAAATTTCAGTTCAGGAGATAGGCATACTGCACTAGGGTAGGTAAGAACAGATGATGAAGCTGTGGGAACATCAGAAGATGTAGGTGTGGTGGAAGTGGACTGTTTTTCAAATGGGTCTGTATTTAACTTTCTCAAGTTAATCTTAAATTTTTTAATTTTTGAAGCAGAGGCCCGGACTTATCAGTTTCTGCTTGAGGTGGAGGCATAATCAGTCTTGGTTCAGAGGGATTCTCTACTACAGAGGACGGAGGATTACCACTTTGAACCTGAGTTTGTTCCTTGGCATGAGATGGCTCACCGAGAGTGGCCAAGGGAACCACTTGCATTTTCTTCGCCACGGCTCTCAACCAATTAGTGTCCATGAGCTGAGGCATCTTGTTATCCTTCTTGGCCTTAATTGCACAAGAAGGGGGTTTCTTGTCATTTGCCAAGCCATTCCTACATTTGCTAAAGCCAACCAGCAGATCACGATTTCCTTTGATGCCAGAGAGAGAAAGGGAGTCGTATGATGGGAGACTCCATCCGTAACCCTTGGCATTTGTAAGAACATTCTTCGCACTAGGTGGTTTATTCTGCTTGCTCGCAATCATTACGAGAGCTGTCGGATGGGCATATTTGCCCTTTATTCCAAGATCCGGACCGTACATAGCGATCCTCATTTGTGGGATATGCATGTACAAGTTTTTGTATACTTTATATTAAGGTTGCAAAATACTATAAGGTTTGAGAGAATGTACTTAATGGTGTTAATTTTGTACATGTGTTGTAAATATATTTTTGGGGCTCTCGCTGCCCTACGTAACCCCCCGTGTGAATATGCACCCAAACCAAATGGGGTTTAAGGGGGATTTTAATTTAAATGTGTTAAATGCAATGGTTTGTGTTAATAATGTTAATAGTAGTTGTGTGTTGATTGCTATATTAAAAAAAAAATTGGGCACTTCGGGCCCTAATACAAGCCTTCGGGCACTAAGGATGGGATATATGCATGTAGCAATTTTAGAAACACTTATGCATGTAACAACTTTAGAAACACTTTTACATGTAATCCAATTTCAGAAGACAAGTCAGAATGGCATACATACATAATTTGATTCTTCAAAACAATAAGTTAAGCACAATATAAAGAGTCAAGTTTTACATCTGTGCAATTTAAGTGTTTTTTCTTCAATGCGTAGCCTGCAACCATGGTAGTCCATCTAAACCCATCTGAACCCATCCCTTTCCGGCATCTGCTGAGAAATAATTTAAGCTATTTTAAGTTCTCCATGCATGCCTGGCATATGTATAAACTGTGGCATTTCAGAAAATCAAATCATGACCAAGCATTTCCTTAGAGCTCAATTGCGTTGAGGAGAAATTCATGTTCAGCATATCCTGCAAGAATCACATTCTATGATACCCAATCCTTCTCGACCATTTTTTCAAGTACTTCTTGTGCCTCATTAATATAACCTAGATGGGTGCAACCTTAGTCCTGAACAAGTATGCAACCTAGTCCTATAGCAAGTCCTCAGAAAAGCTCTCCCAACCAGCAACCTCCTTCACAACAACATGCTAATATAGGATAATCATGTGCGAGTGGTATATTTTGTTAAACAAACCAGACTAGAAATGAACACAACATAAATTTTGGTTGAGTCATGCAAATTATCAGATATGAATTGGAAGCCATCTTTTGTTGTAAACAAATCAGCTTGCAGCATATAATAGGTCCTGCTAATATTGACATCATTTCTTGGAAGCCATCTTCTATTGCAAACAAATCATCCTGTAGCATATAACAGGCCCTAGTAATATTTGACATTATTTTTGTATAGTATATTTTATATTTCATCTTTCCACCTCCAACCAAGATAGCTGAAATGTAGAATCTTATATGCTAGAGTATTAGGCACAGAGAAAGCAACATACATTGATATTGCTTTTGCCACCCTCCTGTCATTCAGCTTCAAGTAATAATGGAAGAAATTCCTTCTGGAAAGTGGTAAGCAGAGAATGAGCGAACATGTAAATTCTGACACAATAAGATAGTATGTAAATTCTGACACAATAAGATAGTGCTATGGCTTTGAATAACCTGCAATATATCTAGCTGATACACATGATAAATTCCGCGATTAGGCCCATCGAATTTTTCAAGGCAATCCTCATGCTCACTGGTTGTTATTGGAAAACAATTTGTATTTACAGGATCCTGATCGGTACAACACTCTACGCACTGAGTACATGCCTGAACTTGCTCATCATCTTCCTCTGTGGCAAGCAGAGACGCTGGAACAGGTGCGGAAAAATTTAGCCCATCCTGAGGATCTTCCGTTTGCACAAATTTATATGCAGCACCTGGGTGGCTACAACCAACTGCGTGCCCTTCTGGACAGCAAGACTATCCCCACGGGTTGGGTCAATCCTCCAGTCTATACCATGCTCTCAGATTCCGATTGGGACCAGTGGTGCCGTGCTCTTGATGCTGATCTTGTTCGTGAATCCAGGGAGCAGGCCCAGCAGCCCACGCCCACGGGAATGGCTCCATCTCAGTATGCTTCATTGGGTGCACCAGCACGCCCCCGGTATCTCACCTCGAATTGGCGTCTTCCCTTTTGGACTAAGTTCCTGGACGGCCACGCTGGGTGGACACCTCCTCAGGTCTCCACCGATCTTAGATGGGATCCGCGTTTTGTTCGCCGTTCTAATTGGGAGAATAGTGCTACTTTGGAGCACACTGAAAATTGGATCTTCATCCCCAATGAGCGCGGTTGGCAGACGCCCACTCATGCTGCCTACGGCCTTGATCTCTTTTTGGAGCATGCTGCCACCTCCCCGGATCCCTCAGTTCACAAAAAGGATATGGCTTATAGTAATACAAGTATTTAGCGCTGGCGAAGCCCTGTGTAGAGTCAAATTTGTGCAAATGAAGAACTTTTTTTTTTTCATATATGATGTTTATAGCCTTATTCTTGTAGTTCCTTTGTTTTTCAAATCAAGCTAGATTATGTAGGAAAGAGAGGTTGCTTTTAGACATAGATTGGGCGGTTGGTTTATTTTGAAATCAAAATGGACCATTTGAGAAGCAAATCTGTTAAGAGACCATTGGTTGTTTTGGGTTGGTTTGCTTCGTCAAAATACTAATTGGAAACTCATCACAACTATCACATAATCACATACATCCTATTTGTAAATTCATTCCAAATTAAAAAATTTCATCATTGGACAATACGAATATTGTTTCCTTTTGATGGAAAGGTTGAATTCAATATGCCAACATAAATGCTAAGGCAAACAATAACATGCACAGTGTATTGATGTTTCCATATTTCTCGAAATATCTCTTAACATGGTAATAAAGGTCATTTTCTAACATTGCCTGAAATGCTTGAGCAAATGCTTGAGCGCATTTTCCAACATTGCCTGAAATGCTTGAGCAAATGCTTGAGCGCACAGTATGCGATTGCATTTTAAGAAGGCCGATCTTTGGTTTCTCTGCAAATATAAGAACACCGAGCAAATTTGAGCTTTCCACACGTCATTGATAGTTTTTCCAAATTGCTAAACCACTCAAATCTCCTTTTTATTATTACAGACTGTCATCACCAAAACATTGCATTTGAAGATGAAAGCCATACTCTTCTGAGTTGCCCTGCTTTTGAGATAGTCCGGAATCATTTTTTGACCTTAGCATTCCATTCCACGCTTCCACAACTTCTCAGAGCACCATCTGTGCATGACTTGGCATTATACATACTTGAGGTTCTAGATAAACGTCTGCAATTACTGAGCCCTCAGTAGTTATTATCTCCACTTGTCTAGTATCATCATTACTGCAAAGGTTTTTCCCTTGAAAACCTTTCGAGGCAGGGGTTTTTTAATCCTAGTAATAATGATTGTACTAGCCCATTGTATGGGTCCCATGACCTATTGGTCTCCGTGGACGTTAAAAAAACTATTCTATTCTATTCTATTCTTATAATCCCGCCTAGAACACTTCAAATCTTTGCCAAATCAGGACCCATTTCGTGAATTGGTTCCTATTTAGCTACAAAACATCCAAAGTTCCAACTATTCAAGTACATACAATCTGCTTAAAATCTCCATTATTGCGTCCGACATATGCTTTGCTTTTTCAAATTTTCTATATAGCAATTTCACATAATATAAACAGACAGTCGTGAACCTAAGAAATGATAATACATGATGCCACGTACAATGTGATCAGTTGCTAAGGATAATTCTGTAGCTTAATTTTATAAGGAGATACAGAATTCTGCAAGGGGATCATTCAAAAAATGAGCGCTTAAAATTGAGGCATCCACATTATATTACATAGAAAATCCACTTGCTGTCCTAGTTTGACAACATAGCATGTAAAGGACATAACTTCAAAAAGAAAGCTCTGTTTTTGATCCATGAGCATTTATTGGAAAGCTTAATGAGCATCCTACAAAAGCATTTAGGTAAATTAAATGGGTCAAATAAAGCAAAATATATTAACCACAACACAACTGCATGAAATAAAACTATTTTGTAATTTCGGCCATAACTTGCAAAGCAGAGCTCTGTTTTATTAGCAAGCGTATCCGTTGGAAAGCCTCCAAGAAGATCTAAAAATAATGCTAGGCGCAAAGTATTCAAATTTTTGATGTAGGTATGTCAAAAATGGCAAAATCCACTTGCTGTCCTAGTTTGACAGTAGAACATGTAAAGGACATAACTTCAAAAAGAAAGCTCTGTTTTTTATCCATGAACATTTATTGGAAAGCTTAATGAGCGTGTTACAAAAGCACTTAGGTGCATATTTCTGAAGTTCATAGTTTAAATGGGTCAAATACAGCAAAACATATCAGCCACAACACAACTGCATGAAATCAAACTATTTTCCAATTTCAGCCATAACTTGCAAAGCAAAGCTCTGTTTTATTAGCAAGGGTATCTGTTGGAAAGCTTGCAAGATAATCTAAAGAAAATGCTAGGCACAGAGTTTTCAAAATTTTATTCTAGATATGTCAAAAATGGCAAAATCCATAGGCTGTTCTAGTTTGACAACATCAGAGCATGTAAACGGCATAATATGAAAAAGAAAGCTTTGTTTTTTATCCATGAGCATTTATTGGAAAGCGTGATGAGTGTCCTACGAAAGCACTTAGGTGCATATTTCTCAAATTCATAGTTTCAATAGGTCAAATAAGCAAAAAGATATCTGCTACCAGAAAGAAAGCATTACCTGGAGTCCACGCTAGTTCTAAAATAACACGGCCTTCTTTTGTACACAAGACTAACCGTGCATGTATTTCTGCATGAGATCCACATGAACCAGGTCATAAAGATCATATTAAGAATCAGGATATTGAAATCGTACTAATGCAGACAACAGAAAATTATTAGACATGTGACTCAATGATTGTTATGCCAAAAAGGTTTATTTGCAAATAAATGATACGCTTAAATTTCCCTTTTGCATTTGACATGATAACCAACCATCCTTATGCAATTTCTAACATTGTGCCATGCCAAGAGGTAAAGGCCTCATCTGCTCTATGCTCTTTTTCTAGATTCAGCAAAACTATGCCCTATGGGGTAGAATTAAAAGCTGCATCACCTCCTCTATCCTACAAATAGAAGTATAGACCATCCTACATTATAAACATTGCAGGAATAAACCCAACTTAGTGCATTGCATCAAGAGACCCGGTACGCTGAAAGTAACACAGTCTATGACAAAGCATCACGAACAAAGAGACGTTCCATTTATCTAATTCTTGTATGAATTTCTTTGCTACTCGTGCTTACAAATAGAGGTGCAAGTTTACTTGCTAACCTAGATTACATTCAAGAGATAAGGATTGCAGCTTACCTCAGCTTACCTCAGATCATTGAGCTTATTGAGCTTATAGCAAAGCCAAGTTTTTATTCTTTCCCAGAAATTAGTGTAGGAATCATAAAATGCCTATGCCAATCAACGCTCCTAGATCCTTTGCAAGCTATGCAAGACTTCTTAGTTGCACCCAATATAACCGTAATAAAAAAACGAAAGTTTAATTTTGGAAAAGAACTTTATCAAATCATAGAGGAAGACCATCCAGCCAAGTGATTTGGTATGAAAACGCAAGTCTTTGCTGAGAATCGGTTAGATTAAAGCCGAAACAGTACGGAGTGAAAACCAGAGCCCTGTAACAAAGGAACGGTCACCAAAATTCTGGTAGCAAAACTTTCTCCCACGGAGTCTTCTGTTGTATAGCTGAGGAAATCTGTTACTTCACAAGCGCGCTGCAAGAGCTTGCTTTTCCAAAGATCTGTAAGAGCCCTGTAGCAAAGAGGCTTGGCTTGGTACTCATGGGGCCTGCCGGAACTACGAGCAGCACCAAATTTGGGTCCGGTGCAATCGTTTTAGGCGAGATGTAGAACAGACAGAGCAGATAGCCTGGCCGCCGGAAATCAATTTCTGATTCCAAATCTGGACATTTTGGAATTTTTTTTGTTGACATTTGGAACCCGAAAGTTAAGCCAGTAATTTTATATGTAGTATAAGATAAGGATAAGAATGGGATTTGGAAAGGACTGGATTCGATCTGAGTGTTTGTGTTTGTGTCGGGCAGTTGCTGTTGTCGGAACAAGGTCGAAAATCATGTAGTGCGTCCACAAGTTATTGTAGCGTCCAGAAGTTACTGTAGCAGAGGTCTGGGTCCGAAGCTGTAGCAAAAGTTGAGATATGCATGTCCTCAACTGCCCTTATATACAGGCCCGACCTTTACCAAGAGCGCCAGCATCTAAAACAAACATCCCGGAATCTCTTTCTGCTACTATCTGCACAAACAAAAGCAAACTCTAAATCGGTCTTGTTGCTGCAAGCTGTTGAAACTGGCTTTAATTTCATACACCCACCAGACCCAACCTCTCGTCCGACTAAGGAAGGAGTTCATCCTTTGCCTTCACCTGCCGATCCCTGCAAAAAAAATAAAACCCTAAAATGGTTTTTTCGATGCTTGCCCTGAAATGCTATTCACGAGGCTTGCATGTTCAACCCCTAAAATAAAAAGAGGGCTTTTGTTGTGAGCCCTTGGATGTTGGACCATTGAAAAAAAAAAATCTAAATCAACGACTAAGAAATGGTGCACTCTAGATGTACGCATTAGTACATCCATTCGAATATGCCATGAAATCTTAGGAAAACCTTTGTGAAAAGCGTACAAAAACACAAAAAAAAACCCCTGTTATTATGCTACATATTAGTAGCATCATAATTCTGCCATCTCAACACATACTCCACAAACTGCAGTTATTGAGTTGTCTCAACAATTGAAGTTAAAAAAACATGCCTTCATCATTATCCAAGGGTTGCCATTATTCTTGATGACTAGCTTGCAGATCCCTGGTTGGCTATACATAAAATTTTGTTCTTGTTTATTGTTTGGGTTTCATATATATTTGTTTTTGTCCTCCTCGGATGCTAAACTGTATTCAATTAATTTCTTACTATTAAGTTAGAAAATGTGCCTTACTACGTCAATGTGCAACCCTAGACTCGTAATCTAGTACATAATGACGTAGCAATATGGAGGCATTAATGACATAAAAGAACAAATTTAACACAACGTCCTTATCAATTTTATCGAGCTGCATGAATGACAGATCTTAGTTAATCAATGCAAACCATTAGTTAATCAAGTAAATTACTCAATGAAAGTATGGAACATCATGTGCTTCCCATAAGCAATATCATCTTTTTAAATCTTAAGTTAGGCCCAATGTTGGATTCTTCCAACCAATTATTATTGTGGACCCGTGGTATCCATCTATAGAATAGAAATAAATAAAAAAAAAAGAAAAAGCACACGTTTGCACAGGCCGTTATTTGGTAGTGTTATGTATGGTAGAGCCCTTAACGAAACATATGTGGACGTTAAAATTTTCTTTTCTATTCTATTCTTTGATAATAAAGCATTCAAGATATCCTAAGTTCACCACAAATTCTTGATGACATAAGCCTGAACTGCACGAATGACAAACCTTAGTTAAGCAATGCAAGCCCTAGTTAATCAAGTAATTTGCTCAATGACGTATGGAGCATCATGTGCTTCATCATTTTTTTAAATCTTTAGACCTGAAGGCGTGAAAATATTTTTACCCTGGTTATTGTGATTCCATCGCAAAAAATTCCATCCCGTGAGAATCCACGGACCCGCCGGGAGCGGGATCGTTTCACGGAGGCCCGTTATCCGTGCGGCGATTAATCCGGTGTACCTTCGATTGATCGATACCATCCATCTAAAGGGTGCATCCCGACCGTCCATTTTATACCTTCCGTGGAATCACCTCCATAAAATACGCGGAACGGAATCACCCCACTTTTATTCCATGCCACAGAATCACCATCACGGAATATCTCACTAAAAATTCAAATTTTTGGACGTCTTGTTCTTGTGGGGAGTTTTCGGCTATGGCCGGGTTGCTCGGCTAGGGTTTCCTTCTTTTCTTGTTCTTGTTTTATTTTTTGCTTCTACGGATCGGCGGCATCTCTGGGTTTTCAATCTTGGTTAAATGCTTCCGGATCCATTTTGTGGGGAGGCATTTGAGGTCGGAGAGGCACCATATCTTGATCTTTGCGGTCCCAGAAGCGAGAGTAAAGGGTGGATCCGAGGGGCAATGTGGCGTTCGGCACAATATCACGGTCCGGGGCGTATCGCATCTTTGCCCTAAATCACGCAGCATTACCGCACCACCGTGGCCAGTGCGGCGAAGTATAGCCAGGCGGGTAGCCCCTAGGGGGCAACTTGCAGGGAATGTGCATTTGCTAATGTGCACATTTAACCATGTGCACATTAACCTAGGTGCACATTTTCCAATATGGACACTTTATGCCAAGTGGGCCACACCCAAGGTGCAATTAATGTGCACATTCTCCAATGTGCACATTTATTAATAATGGGCACACACCTTTCCATGTGGCACCTTTACTACCTAGCCACAGCAGGCTCATTCCCAATTATCCCACATGCCAAAGGATAATTGGAAACCCTAACCACCCCCCTTGTCTCTTTAGGAAGGGAAACCCTAACTCTGCTCCATTTCGCTGCTTAGGTTTTAGGAGCTCGCTTTGGTCAGCCTCCAAGGGTCAAATCGGCCTTCGCATTGCCCGAGAGAATTGCACCCTTAGTTTCCCTTTGATCTCGGTGCATTTCAGCAAAAGATGGCCTAACTCAAAGTCGAGGAGGAACCTGGCGATCAGTATTGACTAAATAGTCTAAACCCTATTTTCGCCATGGAATCGGTGAGGTTTAGCCTATTAAATTGCCCATAGTACTTCAGATCTCTAGATATAAAATCCTAACTAAAGAACCTAACTCTAAGGATATAGATTAGATCTTTGTTTTTGCCCCTCTTACTTGATGTATGTGGGAAGAAGTATCTCTATGAACTCCTTTGTATTGGGAAGGGGGTAGCTTACCTAAAGCTTGGTAGTAGATGCTTCCTAGATTTCAGCTTCCCTCTAGCACACTATAGATTCGCCTGTGGTACAAGAACCACAACTGCCAGGGTGAAGGGGGCCGACCGCTAAGAAGGAGGTTCGTGGTTCGACTCTTGAACGATCCCTCTCGGGTGTGTAAAGTCTACCTGGGATCATTGTGACTAGGTCTAATGGCTTGCCACCGAGTGTGGGCAAGGCATGGGCCTCGCATAATCTGAAGTGGTGTTTATGACTTCCATTGCTCAACAAGAGGCCCTCTAGTCACCTTGAGTCAAGATGTAGATCTCGAGGGAGTGATTCCTACCCGCCCATCTGGCCGGGGAGATGTAAACGCAAAGAGACTTAGCCCCCTTCGCTAGTAACCCTACGCTACGTACGTCCCTACACTTTTCAACCTACTCGCAAAGTGTGCACAGGAGGGGCGGATGGAGTGGACTACCCATTGCCATGTTCTTATGCCGCCCAAACTACTGCTATGAATTCGTCAAGTAATGAACTCGAGACCCAAGCTTGTCACCCATCCCTCGGTTCCGAAAGCCTTGGGTAGGATTCCCCTATGTGGGCCAGGCCGATCATTGTCTATTGCAGATAGGATGTACCACCCTAGCTGCGGGTGTATGTGTGTTGCTCTTTTATATACCGACATGTATGTTTACGCCTCGCCAGCCTAGGTAGGCTCCCCAGGGAGATCTGTGGGTAAAAATGACCCCTTCACTCTTCTCCCACTGAACCGCTACTCGCTGTTGTCATGTGGAGTGGCCTTACCCAAGATGGAGCCGGTATAGGGGAAGAACTCCGCTTGTATACCGCGGTGTGCAATCAGATGCGAAAAGTAGGGGACGCCACAAAGGGTGGTCAGAAAGCAATGTTCTTGGAGACCAAGAGCAAAGCACCGCCATGTTCTTAGTACTAACTTGATAGATCCTAAACCTCAAAAATGGGAAAATTCTTTCATTTTTTAGTTTTGCTAAGCTAGTAATGTCAGCCTAAAATGGAATGAAAACATAAAAGATTAACAATTGGTGAGCCAACCCTCGTGTGTAGGAGTCTTCACACGTGGGTCACAGCCAGACAGGAATGAGATTTTCATTTTCTGTCAAGCGCAACGTGAGACATTCAAATTTTCAAACACATTAAAAAGTCATGAATTACAATAAAATAGCTTGATAATTTAAATTAGAGCTAAGAATCGTAAGAGAATTGTAAGTAAATTACATGTTTAAAAGTGTTAAACTTAATAGTGGGATTCAGCCCCTGATGGCCATCGCCGCTAGCCAGACAGAAATGAATTTTTCATTTTCGTCAAGAACGCGGTGAGACCATGTGCTTAATTAGGTGTTTTAGATGTTTTAGCACCCCAAAAAGGAAGCCAAAAGTTGACCTAAAATTGACCCCTATAAATAGACCTAGACCCTCCCATTTCCCCGCTGCTCTTTCCTTAGGGAAGCTGCTCGTCCGGCCAAGGCGCATCTTCCGGTGCGTTTAAGCCCTGAATTGACGAATCCATCAAATATGGCTCAAGACAAAACAGATCAAGCAGGCTCGCCAGCGTTTAATCTCCAATTCTCGCCTCATTCGTAGGGTACCTTAAGAATCTCGCAAGGCGGATCGTCATCCAGCTTAGCGCAGCGATCGGACTTGTTTTCTACCAAGTCAAGGAAGCAGGAGCGCCCGACATTATGCGCACCGTGATCCTCAAGAGACGCTGACAGCGAAAAGAACGCTAAGGAGGTACCCGGCGTGAAAATGTGATGAGCAGCCACACTGGCTTACCCCTACCTGCAGCGCAAAGACCTTACACGCTTCATCGCTAAGTGCACGAAGACGTGGAGTGCCACGAAGAGGGAGAATAAAATATAATTTTATACAACCAACCGGTTTTAAGAAGAAGTTAGTTGCAAAAAGGCATCAAGGCTGCAAATGTAGTATGCCGAAGGTTGGTGTTTGTGAACTGGGATCACCATCAGAACGAGTTTGGTCAGCAGAGACTCTACTACCAATTTAATTTAATGACCATGTCTCGACATCAAAGTTCTTCAAAACCCCCTTTGGCCGGAGGAGAAGTCCCCAGCCAGTGGCACCTCGAAAGGTGATCACCGCATGTGCTGTTCTCGGTTTTCCTGCACCGCCTCACTGGATAGGGTCAAAGTCCCCACGGGCCACAACGGAGTATATGCATAGACCTCGGGCCAAGGTCTAATGGGAGGATCAAGGAAGCGCCAACGCTTACATAGAAGTGGAGGCACACAATGCCTATTACCGTGAGAACAGTGCGGAGAACTGAACAAGGCTTAATGTCTCACAAGTAGCCGCACCTCTAGCCGGCCAATCGCAACAAGCCCCTTAAGCACCCTAGTCAAATGGAAGCAGTCATAAAACCAGAGCCCCCAAACAAAACCCATTCTGTGAGAAGTTACTGACTCTTGATCCTCCCCTGCACCGCTTCGCTAACGCTTTGGTCCCAGAAGTTATACAAGAGTATAACACGTATTACGCGCAGATCTTGACCTAAATGT
The DNA here is from genome assembly GCA_021234155.1 of Isoetes taiwanensis. Lineage (NCBI taxonomy): Eukaryota > Viridiplantae > Streptophyta > Lycopodiopsida > Isoetales > Isoetaceae > Isoetes > Isoetes taiwanensis. The sequence continues at coordinate 1,960,100 of JAJEKV010000028.1, read as the reverse complement.
TGTTGTGTCTGGCTGTGATATGCTAGAGGCAAAAATAAGGCAAAGATTTTACAAGATTCAACTACCAAAAGACTGCACGCCGGGTTATGGGTCACGCCAGTTTATGGATGGTGCACCTTTGTTAGGCACATCAAGGGAGAGCTTCTCGAAACCTGTAAATAATGAAACAATTTGTTAATGTAAGGAATTTTTGTGCAAATAATGTGTCCTGATCTACGTAATTGCTAAGTTATAGAATTCCGCTTTATTTTGGTTAAATTTTGAGTTTTTGAGCAAAATTGGAGACGATGCTCACACGCCGCTACGCTGTGACGTAAAATGACATTCTCGGCCTTTCGTCAGCGCAACGCAGGAGACCATGCCCAAAAATGCCCAAAACAGCTCTAAATCGAACAAATAAGGGGTCACACTAACCTACAGCGTTTAGTGGAATTACGTTCTGATCACCAAACGATCAAGTTTAGCCCATTTAGTTTATGTTCACATCGCCGTGCTTACTTTAAAATGAACTTCTCATTATCTGGCCCGGGCTAACGCAGGTGAGACCTCGCGAATTTTCTTCACCATGCCATAACTAAAATGATCTCCACCAATTAAAATAGGTTCTTTAGTTGTTTTAGTATGCCAAAACACGCAAAGTAGTCTTCAAACCTGTAATTGCACCTCCTTATGGTAGAATCACCCAATCTTGGAAAATTTAGGATTGTCCAAAAAATTAGGTTTTCCCTTTTCTATAAATAGGTTCCATTTCATCTAGCACTCGCAAAGTTTTCTCTCCACCGCTTAGGGCGCATCTTCCTGGGCCCCTCGAGGCGCCAGATCCTGGCTCGATAATTCTCTTCTCCGCTAGGATCAATGGCCACTCATCGACTTTAGCGATGGTGTCAGCTGCGTCTATAGCCGCCAGGCGTGATGTCAACGTATATCTTCCAAGTCTTTTAAGAAATTGACATCCAGTTTCTAAATGCAACCCCGCAAAGATATAGGCAAGTGCTAGCAGAAGTTTCGCTAAAGCCAGGTAGGACCTCCTTGTTCAAAGCCCCTGCATAAGATATTTCGCCACCTTCAAGTACTTTACGCATGTCCCCAACATCGCCAAGTACTCTAACTAACAAGGCGCAGAGGGTCGCTAGACTGCATGGTCCCCATGCAACAACAGACCAAGTACTTCTCCTACACCGCTGTCTCTAGCTATCTTCTTATCCCACCGCTACCAAAAACCCAATGGGGGTAACTCTATCCCTCCGGAGCGGAGGTGGGACCCCATACAAAGCAGAGCGCAGGCTTCATCTCAAAGAAGTGTGAAGGAGGAGAGGGAAGAAGAGAGAGCCTGACCACCCATAAGTACACCCGAGCTCCCACTCCGCAGGGGAGGTGAAACGCACGCTGCACGTGAGCCGACAACTTCGAAAGCGTGTTTCCAAGCAGTAACACTGCAGTTGTTCCACCTGGGCCAGGCACACTCACGTGCTCAGCCCCTATCATCATCAACGGGAGAGGAGCATTCACCAAATGACATCTCGCAACCTCCTAACGGGTGAGAGGGGAGCCTCGATTGGATGAACTCCGCTTCCTACTCGTACCACTTCAAGTAGTCCCTGAATTGGATCTACTTTATCGTCCGTGGGGAGCCTTGACTTCTCCGCTTCAGGCGAGGGAGGCCTAGCCACCTATACAGGGAGTCGACTCTCCCGACATCCAGCCTACAAGAAAGACAAAACGATGACGAGCCGAGCTGCTAAACGAGGAGGAGTTCCTCGCCTCCAAGAACAGATGTGGGGATCCGCGGGAAGACCACGCAGCATCCTAATGCTCCAGTTTCGACACCACCCCCTAAGTAGTATACAGAATCGACCTCGTGGAGAGCTTCAATTCCACAACGGAAGACTAATGGAGCTTCACCTGTGATGGAGGCTTGTTTAATACGTACGGGCAAGATAGGAGTGAGGGCTAAACAAGTGGAGAATTATCCGCACGGCCAACGACAACAGATCCCCTCGAGGGTACTGGCCACTCGCCACCGCCGCTAGATGTGGGAGAGTAGCGGATACACCGCAAGTTCAGCCCCAGAGGTGAGGAAGGAGTGTCGCTGCCGATTGCACTCTCAAAGCTTCGCTAGGCATGCCGCAGAAGCGCCAAATGTCGACTATGCTGTCCGTCAAGAGAGCAATGGCACTTGATCTTTGACTGGCCATACCCCATCGCACGCCGCGATCAAGGCGGATCAAGGCCCTTACATCCAATCGCTAGGTGAAGAGAGTCGGCGAGCTCAGGTATGCTCGTCAGCGTTATCGTGAACTTGGGTCATTCCTAAGAGGAATGGCCCAAGTTAAGAAGTTCCTTGAGGATAACCTGGCCTTACCTGGGCCATTTCAAGACTAGTTAGACTCTTGATCGCGAGACTTTGTACCGAAATATTATATAATATAAATATAATTTCTTTTAGACTTTAAATGTTTTTGTTGATATGTTTTGTTCCACAACTATGCCAACAAACCATAACAATGCAAGAGAACAAGTAAACTAACCATATAAGCTATGAATTACTTGTAGAGTGTGCTTAGAGGCCTAGGCTCGGGGAACGACAACGCCAAGACCTTAGAAGAACAGTCCGCCTTGTGCCACCCCAAGAAGGAACCCGGTTCGAGGAATTTGGACCCATGACCCCGTAGTAAGAAGAAATATCACGTATGAGGACTGACCTTTGAGTGTGAGCAAAGGCTTTGCTAGGGGCCGCACGCTGTGAGCGGTTCTGGTAAGTAACGCCATTGCCGCAGAAGCATCACGAAAACAGAAGGGACAAGAAGAGGGAGCAAGAGAATAGGCTGGGTCCCCCTGTACCCTGACTCTTCACCAAGCCTGCACTGTGACCACCCGGAAAGGAAATAGCTGAAGAGCGTGCCCGTGACCGCTGCATGGAAGGCAAAGGAACAATGCGAGGGAAGACAGAGGGATGCTACAGAGGGATCTACAAAGAGACACAAGAACCCTCCTCGACCACCGTAATAGGCTGCGGACTCGTGACGGGAAAGGTTTTGAAGGCCGTGAAGCTCGAAAGTACTCTCAGCGAGAACAAAGCTCCGCATGGAGGCAGAGGTTTACTCATGAGATGAGTTTGTCATGGCAACGCCATGGCAAGGATAAGGATAAAGGCAGTGGTGGCAACAAACCTAACCCGAAGGAGTGCCACTTATTTGGTGGAAGGGTTATGCCAAGGCACACCTGCCTAAGCAGGATGCTGCGCATTCAAGAAGTTTGCCTCAAGCTTCAAGCCGCCACTACGCCCCAAGCGAAAGCATAAGTCCAAAGATGATGCAAAAGAATTTCTATATAGGCTGCAAATAGGAAACAAGTCACCTTAAATATACAGAGGGAATTCATGGAGGCTAAGCAATGTATGTGCCAAAGTTGGGAGAAAAAGCATGCAAAGTGGAAAGCTCATATATTGAAGGCCTAATGATGAGATTCAAGAACCCGTAAGTGCTAACAAACCCTAAGACAAGAGATCGGCGAGTGCAAGGCTATAAGCTTTCTGTATGAAATCTGACCTCAGAGTACAAGTGAGGCAGCAGTATTTGTGATAAAAGCGCAAAGCATCGTGGAGTTATAGCCCTAGAGCAAAGAAGTCCAGTGTCCAAATTAGAGCCCATATGGTGCAATCAGTGGAAAGCAAAGACGAGAAGAAGTGTGTCCTTCAAGGACAAGTGTGAGGGGTCAAACTACTCCAGCAAAGACGTGACCTTTGCGTGCTGCGCCCAAAGAGAAGAGGCGGTGGAGTGTGAGCAGAAAGCGTTTCGCTTCCGTGTGCTTCCCCAAAATGTGCCATAGAACAACTTAACGCCTTACCGCCATGAGGCGCACTAGCGATTTGGGAGATTGGGACATCCCGGTTCGACGACGACTCGGGCTTAGGAAGCCTCATACTCGCCCGTGGTGGAGTGTCATATCTTTTGCCGCAATAGATATTGCAGCGCTGCAGAGCCGCAAGATAAAGTAATTTTACAAAGAGAAGGCCAAGACCAAGTCCTTCATAGTCCTATAGACTCCGTGAAGTAGCCATAACTTTGCATCCCCGTAATGGTTCAAATGTTGAAGTTGAAACCACTAAAGTCAAAGCCAAGGCCCGCTTGTCTTAGCAAGTGGAGCAAGAAGGCATCTGTGCAAGAGAATTAACTTCGACATCGACTCTGCTAAGGGAATAATATCCGCATGGGGGCGTAAGTACGCACAGGCAATTTACTTGATCATGTGAATGGAGTATCTTGGACCAAAGAAATATTATTGGTTGTGAAAAGCTAAGGTGACCTTCCCAACACCCGACGGGTAAGATCATTGAGATCATTGTGCAAAGAAGTTGTCTCATCACATGCGCAGGCGTCTCTAAACGCTTATTCAAGTGCATCAAGAGCGCAGCAAGTAGTATACATCTTAAGCTTGAGATTGAAGAGCCGAGTCCGGGCTGTTGCCAGCATGGGCAGCTCAAGTAGTTGCCGGGCTAAATAGCTCGGGCTTGATCGACGCGAGTTCCACGATCTCTTCCCCGATGAGATCGAAAGCACCTTCTCCCATGTGGAGTCGAGTGTGAGATAGCACTCCGGAATCCTCGTGAAATGCAAAGCTTCACAAGTAAGGCTCCACATGTAATGACTAATGCCAGAGCTGACGCTGAGCTAAAAAGAAGCAATTGTAGTGAGCTTACCGCATCTAGGCTTCATTAGGCCTAGCTGCCTTCACTGCTTGGGAGCTTCCATTCTTTTGTCAAGATGAAGGATGGATCGCTGAGGATGTATAGACTATGTGCTAGCTGAACAAGCACACCTATCAAGAACAAGCACGCCGCCTCTGCATCGTATGACTTGATGGATCAGCTCCAAGGAGCAAAGGTCTTCCCAAAATCGGGACTTAAGGTCAGTTATCACCGTGATAGATAAAGGAAGAAGATATCTATAAGACCGCCGTAACGCCAAGATGGGCATTATGAGCCCACGGGTGAATGCCTTCGCTTATCATCGCCTTCGCGACGCTCACATGAGGCTCATGAAATCCACATTTTCAGGAGTTCTTAGACACCTTTGTGGATTGTATTCTTTGATGTATATTATTTTATGTATAGCAGATCCTTTGAGGAGCACGCATAACACTTAAGGAGAGTGCTGTGAGTAGTTGAAGAGGCACCATGAAAATACTAAGGTTGTCGGGTGCCACTCAGTTAAACTAAGAAGGTGGAAATATCTTGGTCATGTGATCTCAAGTAGAAGGATGGCCGCAGACCGTAAGAATGCATGAGGTCAAGCTACTAGTTAGAAATATGTAGTTCGTGAAGAACTTTATAAAGATAGCGGCCCCGCTAACACTTGGGACGAGGGGCGTAAAAGTGGAAAGCACCGGGTAGATCATCGCACAAAAAGCCTAAAAGGGTTTGAATTGTTGAAGGAAGTGAATCTATCACTCGCCTTAACCCCGCCGCCAGATCCGGAGAAAGATAAGCTTTCAGGGCGACGGGATGGTAAGATAGCTACGTGTGCAAAGTGGCTTATGCAAGAAGAGCCGCAGTAGCTGCATGATTCCGTGAAGATGAACGACGCCGGTGACGCCGGGCCACCCCACGCAAAGATGCATCAGAATTGCTTGCAGCTTGTCGTAAATGCGATTAAGAATTTGGAGGCATACCCTTGTACGAAGTTCCAATTGGCCACGGACACGAGTCAAAGATGTATTCACGCGAACCACACCTCAACCCCAGGCGTAGAAGGTGGATGGAGTTCTTGAGGAGTATGACTTTGATATAGTCTACAAGCCGTGAAGCCGAATGTGGTAGCCGATGCGCTTTCAAGGCATCCCCTCGACACCTGAGTGCATTGCAATGCAATTTGAGTGCATTGCAATGTACCGACAGCCTTAATTTGGTAAGAAGATTGAAGAGTCCTTGCCAATGGATGTGGATCAAGGAAGTATGGGCAAAAGCCCCCTAGGGAGGCAAGAACGGATAAAGAATCCGGGAAGCCTTTAAAACATTATAAGAAGTGAGGGCAACTGCTATATCATAAGAACAAGTCAGGCGCATTCAATCATCGTGGGTAAGGAAATTGATCCTCCATGACACGCTATTAAATGTCAATAGCCGCCATGCGATTCATAAAACATATTTCAAAGTAAGCAGCCAGCCTATTATCGGGCCAGGAATGAAGAAGCAAGTAGCCGCTACATCAAGGAATGCCGCCTATGCCGCCAGACGAAGGCAGTAACAGCCTTCAATCCTGTAAGGCTGCTAGGAGCCGAAGCAAACGCCAAGTGGGAGGTCATCAAAGATGGATTTCACCGCTGTGGCTTCCAAGGACAAGAAGAGGGAAAGATGCCTTGATGGTGGTAGTAGCTGACAAGTTGTCAAGATGGCACATTTCGCGGCCTGTGCAGACAACGTATACGTAAAGTATGGATACAAATGGGGTTTTCACCAAAGAGATCTCCCCAGACTTCATGGTATGCCAAGGGAGATTATCTCCCATTGTGATCCGGTTTATGAGTGCCTTTCGCAAGACCTCTTTGCTACCATTCGCACGGTTATCCATGAGCACCTGTATCATCCTCGCATCTGATGGCCAAAACTGTTTTAATTCAACAGATTTTAAGACATGCTACTTAAACTATGTCCGAATAAGCAAGGTATGTGGGAGGAATTTATTCCACTTGGTGGAGTTTGGTATACAATAGCACCAAGCAGAATCATCCCAAATGTCGCCAGCTTATGATCAATTACGCTATCAATGCCTAACTCCGCACACTCGCACAATCCCCGTCAAAAGTAGAAGTTTCGCGAAGCCAGATGTTGGCCGATATGCCAGCCTAGTGGAAGAAGTTCGGAGGGCATTCTCTTAGCGCAAGGAATCGCCGAAGAGCATCACGCATAAGCATCGTAAATCAGCCGAGAGTTCTCGGGTTGGCTTAGCCAACGCAGGTGGCTCAAGATCAAAGTGAAGCAGCGAAGCCCGACGAAATTGTAAGAAGCTTGCTCCAAGGTGGTCGGACCTTTCTTTAAAAATAGTCCGGTAGAGTAGGTAGCCAACTTTACAAGCTAGAATTGCCGCCACACCCAAAGATTCATAAGGTCTTCCACGGAGTTTATTGAAGAAGCACACTCCAAATCCGTACGCAGGTTCGGGATACCCAACGCTTGTTGGAAATGATCGAGGAAATCACTCGAAATAGTTCCGCAGAGTTAATTTTTGATAAAGCCTTCAAGAAAAAACAAGGAGGTCAGAGTTCCTCCAAAGATTTAGTCAAGTGGAAACACTTGCCGTTGAAGACGAACGGGTACTTAAGAAAGGATCTAGGGCAAAGAAGCACCCACAATTCATGGAGCAATGGGATTATAAGGTATCTCCTCAAGAAATCGCTCGTGCATGTCGACTCAGGTAGGATTACCCCTATGTGTAGTTATACACTCCACGCGATGCAACCTATGTTAGGTATGGATTGCATGCATTGTAATCATTATGATGAGACCGCTACTGGATCTCTAGGCATGGTGTAATGCTTCCATGTAGGCATGACCGCTCATTGGAGATGAGTGGAAGGTGATTGTGAAAAGTCTACCGTCTCCACTGGCATCTAATCTCTAGAGAAAAGGAGGTCATCGAGAAATGCATTGATAGGAAAGGCACCTTTAGCCCCATATATGCTTTGATAGGAGGAACCTATCCTTCACTTCCACGCCGAGAAGGATATCCCACGCCGGGCAAGTAGAGGTGTAGGCAAATAGAGTATATAGGCATAATAGACGATTGCCTCCACTCGCCATTATGGAAGATTCATCCTCTTTCACGAGATTAGCCATGCATCCATGTAGATAGGTGGGTGGTCATCATATAACCAAAATTTTACTAATAATTAAATGGTACTAACGTAGTGCTTAATCTCGCGACCAATAGAGTGCCCGGAGGGCAAAGAGGTCGAAGTTACTTAAATAATTTGCAACACAAATTTTGTTGGAATATGTTGCAAGGAATGAAGAGTACCTCGACGCTAATTTTAATTTTGATAAACTTAATGTCGTATATGAATTATTGAGTAACATGTTTTAATGATGTTGCGAATCGATAAGTTATTCCATAATATAAGGGCTGCATTAATAAATTAAAAATATTACCTTAAGGTAATCTAATAAATATGTAAGTATTATAGTAGTATATATCAGATGTATCATGTTGATTGCAAGTTAGAAGATCCCAAGGCTGGAGAGATCTACCTATGCCGCTACAAAGATCATTTCAAGGTGGGGGAGAATGATGTTCCGTTGACAATATACGGCCCCTGCGACGTGATAGCATCGCACGCCACACGCTGCGACACTTACCTCGGTCGACTGCACGCTCAAGTATACCAGCTGTAGCCCCTTGGGGCAACTTGCGAATGCATTTTGCTAACGTACATTTAACCATGTGTACATTAACCTAAAGTACATTTTCCAATACGACACTTACGCTAAGTGGGCTATACCTAAAGGCAATTAATGCATTATATTCTCCAACGCAGCCATTTATTAATGTAGCACACCTCTTTCCATGTGGCACCTTGCCTAGTTTATTAAAGCGCAAGTGGGCCCATTCCCACTATCCCACATGCCAAAAGGGGATATCAGAAACCCTAACCACCCCCCTGTTCATTTAGGAAGGAAACCCCAATCCTCGGCCCATTTCAAGCTTCTAGGATTTTAGAGCTCGCTTTGGCTGCCCCAAGGGTCAAACCGCCCCGACTGCCTCGAGAGAATTGCAGCACCCTTAGTTTCTTGGATTCAGCATCAAATAGGATGGTCAAATCCTCGTGCCTGTGAGGAGGAACCCAAGGATCAGTATTTAGCTGACTAAATAGTCTGCAAACCCCATTTTCGGCCATGGAATCAGAGGTTTAGCCTCCTATTAAATTGCTCCATAGTAGTCTTCTAGGATCTCTTGGGGATATAAACTCTAACTAAAGAACCTAACTCTACGACATGCATTAGATCTTGTTCTTCTCGCTCTCTACGATGTATGTGGAAGAAGTATCTCTACGAACTCCTCAGATTGAAGGGGGTAGAGACCTAAAGCTTGGTAGTAGATGCTCCTAGATTAGCCTCTCTAGCACACCATGATTCTACCAGGTACAAGAACCACACCCGGCCAGGGTGAAGGGGCCGACTGCCAAGAAGGAGGTTCGGTTCTCGACTCTTGAACTATCCTCCGTGTGTAAAGTCTACTCCTGATCATTGTGACTTGGCGCTCCATCACTGGCTCGCCACCGAAAGTGTGGGTAAGGCATGGGCTCACACCCGAAGTGGTGTTTATGACTTTCCATTGGTTCACGCCAACAAGCGCGAGGCCCTCTAGTCACCTTGAGCCGCGATGATCTCGAGGGAGGATCCCTACCGCCCCATCTGGCCGGGGAGATGTAACCCAAAGAGACTTAGCCCCTTTTGCCAGGGTGACCCGCCGGCTACTTGGCCGTCCCCACACTTTCAACCTACTCCGCAGTGTGCAATGTGAGGGGCTGATGGAGTGGACTACCCATTGCCATGTTCTTATGCCACCCAAACTACGTTATGAATTCTGCCTCGCAATGAACTCGAGACCCAAGCTTGTCACCCATCCCTCGTTCCGAAAGCCTTGGGTAGGATTCCCCTAGCGTGTGCATTGTAGCCGACCATTGTCTATTGCAGATAGATAAAATTTCACTTTTAGCTGGGTGTATGTGTGTTGCTCTTATATACGGACATGTGGCGTTTACGCCTGCCAGCCTAGGTGAGGCCGCTGAGGGAGAGACGGGTAAATGACCCTTCACTCTTCCCACCGGAACTCCTACTACAGCAAAGTACGCGGAGGGCCCCCGTGACGGGCGATGGAGCCGTATGGGGGAAAAGAACTCCTTGCCGTATACCGCGGTGTGCACCGATGCGCAGTAGGGGACGCCACAAAGGGTATCGAAAGCAATGTTCTTGGAGACAGCAAAGCATCGCCATGTTCCCGAGAGTACTAACTTGATAGATCCTTAAACTCCTAAAAATGGGAAAAATTTCTATTTTTTAGTTTTTGCTAAGCTAGTAAATACCTAAAATGAATATGAAAACATAAAAAGATTAACAAATTGGTGAGCCAACCTTCGTAGGAATTCAACACGCCGCTACCAGACGTAGAAAATGAGATTTTCATTTTCTGCCGCTAACGCAGAGACATTATCTACCAAACACATTAAAAAGTTTAAATTACAATAAAATAGCTTGATAATTCTAAATTAGAGCCGAGGCTTAAGATTTAATGGCTCTAAGCTAGACTCCAACTGTGAAACATACGCATCAATTGATTCTTCCCCTTCGTTGAAGCCAGACTCTCATATCCATGGCCATTGACTACGGCATCTAATAAGGACGCTTAGATCCTATGATGCTTGGCTTAGCCGTGATTGGTTCTCAAAGAGCTCGCCGTTGCTCCACTACCTTCGAACTGAGAATGCCGCCATACCTTTGACTGCTTTGTCGCGTCCATGTTCAATCTTCGTTGAAGCGCAAATATGACGAGCGTGCTTCTCCAACAGATCATGGAAGCGCTTTGGGTTTTGGTATGTGTAGTGGGATGGCATCGGTCGTATCAGGAGATTCCCAAGTTTGTAAGGGAAAAAAGACGCTAAAAAGATAGGCATCAGCCCGAGCGGGCGTAAACAAGACTCTCGCTTCTCGCGACAAGCATCATGTGGGCATATAGGAGGCCACGGAAAACTCCGCGGCCGCTTAAAAGCCGCGAATCAAGTCATTCATCCTTTCCATGCCATAAATATAGGAGTAAAGTTATCACATGAATTGCTTCGAGAGTATTGGCACCCCAGCATTGTTTTCCATGCTTTTGCCGCACTCCTCACCATCGGGTTCATAACGCACAAAATCCCCTCGCTTGAATTTCGCTTGTGTTGAATCTGTGAGAAATGGGTTTCTATTTCTTTTGGTACTTTTGTTCTTCTGCTTTTTAAAAATGTGCCCGCTTTGTTGTTTCGTTCTGTTTGAAGTAGCCCATGGCATCAGCGATAATGGCAAGGGGCTCCAAACCCCAACCTAAAATGTGTTCTCAAGCAAAGGCAAGGGGTTCAAATCCCCAACCGTAAAATGTTCTTTGCAGAGCATAATAATGGACATGCACACACAAATGAAGTAGCCTAGCTTGTGTATTTCCCAATGGTTCAGCCATAATTTCATTCATGATCTTCAAGAAATATAGGCTTCGCTTAAAGCTCGCTTTTAATCCGAGGAGTGATTCCATCTTGCCAATCACTTTTAGAGTGATTCCATCCTCGGGTGAATCACTCGGAGAGTGATTCCACCGCGTAATCGCATGGTTGTGATTCCCACCGCGCGTAATCGCATGGTTGTGATTCCATCCGCTTTATAGCAATGTTGTGATTCCGCCCCCGCGATATGAAGTGGTGACTATCTCACCTAATCGACGCTCGCGGATTCCATCCGGGCGAATAGATGGTTGTGATCTCCGTCCCGCGTAATAACACGACAGGATTCCGCCTGAATAAATAATACTCTGGCTAGATTCGCCTCGGTGGAATACATGAGCTTTTGATTCCACCCTCAAGAATCGTGAATTGGTGATTCCATCCGCTAATAAAGAAAGTTGTGATTCACGGTATAAATGACCCAAAGCCGACCCCGCCGTACCAATAACGGGCCTCGGGTACGTATAATCTGGGTCTCCGGCCTGGTGATTCCGCGGGATGGAATTTTTTGCGATAGAATCACAATAACCGGGGTAAAAATATTTTGTTCCGACCTGAAGTGATCTTTTATGGCCAATTATTTTTGTGGAGAAGGGAAAAGGACACGCTTGCAAAGGCCTATGGTAGTCATTTTGTAATGTTCTGTATGGTAGGGCCCTTAGATAGATTAAGGCATTTAGATATCCTAAATTCTTTGATAATCTCAATACAACTTTCTCATCATCTAGTGGCAGTCTATACGAATGCAGAATGAACCCATAACAAAACTAGAACTTACAGACGAATAATTCACATTAATGGAATAACTAGAACGATGTTGGGAATAACAAACTTCTTTCTATTGATTGCCCTTCTTCAATTTTTTATTGTTCATTTTGAGACTTAATGGTGCTCGGGCTCCTTTGTCATCGTCCTTTATATTTCAGAGACTGCAGACGTCAACATGGATGTCACTGACTTGACAGCCAACATTTGCTCTGATGTCACGAAGTAAGAAGCTTTCTTTTCCCAAAAGGGTAATATCTTCAGTTCCCAAGTATAATGAGCATCTTCAGCTTGTACTTGCTAACCAATATAAATGGATAATCTCAAAGAATTAAATGAACGTATTGACTCCACAATCTCAATCCTAGTCATCCTGTAAAAGTACCATAACATGCAGGCTATTCTTGCAAATGAAAGTAGTTGTCCCAGCAAGATGTGCAGCGCCCTAGATAGATAGATAGATAGATAAAAAAATACCAATCATACCCACAGTCCTCATGACCACTTGGAGAAACCAAGATCAACCAAAATGAGCACAAATAATTATTCATGGAAAAAAACGAGGTATGATCTGAGAAGGGGAAGCAAGAAGGGCAAGCTGTCTTTGGTCAATCACATCAGGAGGGCAATCTGCCCTTGGCCCAGCTAGTGTGCGATAACCATGAAACTGGACCGACACACTTCCAGAGTATTCTATATTCCACCACCTTCTGCACATGGAAAGAAGCATTGTTTTATCCTCTGCAATATACCCTTGAGCCCAAACGAATTTAAGGGATCTCATAGCTAAAACGCCTCTTGTCAGTCCTCTTTCTGTAAAAGGGCAGTCTCTAATTTCCAATCTCTGAAGGTTCTGGCACCCATTTGCTAAGTCTAAAAATCCTTGGTCACTTTCACCTACACAACCCAGCAACAATGCCTTAAGGTTCCTGCCAAACCGCCCTATTCTTTCCATGCCCACATCTGTCAAGCCTCCACGCCGAACATACACACAAAGCCTCAACAATGAGCTGCATCCTTGCAATAAAGATGAGATACCATTATCAAGAGGTAACTCGCTGACCTCTTCCACATTATCAGTAAGGATCAAACGAAAATCGAGTAGGTTTTTACAGTGTTGTCCTACACTTTCTAGAGCCGCATTTTTTATGTCTGATACATAAATATGTAGCTTTTGGAGATTTACACAACTCTGTGCAATTGCTGTGAGTCCAACATGAGATACAAAGGCCTGATCACCCTGTTCCTCTATTCGAATTCTTCTCAGTTTTTGACAATTTGCTACCAATAGAAGACCATCATCCCCAATGATGTTTCGCGCCTATGGAAGGAAGCTTATTAGAATAAGCAACAACAAACACCAATGCCAACAGCATAATGGCCATAGTAATATGAGTACAATAATTGTCCACAATAATACAACTAGTCAAAGGTTGATGGAGCGAACTCAATGAAGAACAGTCTACATTAGGGAACAGAGAATAAACTCGAATGCACTGCCAACAAATACACTTCCAAGTACATAGGTTTTGCATTCAACCAGAGCAAATCATAAAAATATGAAGACATCTTTTAAAAGGAATGTAAAGAGAAAATTTAGAACTTCCATTCATTGCTTCTAGCTTGGTTTTCTGCCATGATGTGTAACTACATAAAAGTGGCTTTCAAAAGCACTAATTGACTGGAAAGAAAGCTTGCCTGCAAATCATCAAGGTTTGGACAACTCCTCAGCAACGCATTTTGGCCTTCTGCTGGCAACTCAGAAAGAAGTAAATCCAACTTTGTCAAGTTAGTTGCTGTGTGTTCCTGTACAGGAAGCTGGATATCACCAGAAAGAGATGTTAAGTTCCTTGGCAAAGGGATCACCGGATCATCATCGTCAACACTAAAGAGAATTGCCAGTTCCTTCAGTGAATTGCAACTGCTCAGATCCCTTCGCACATTTATATTGACCGGTACGCTGACCTTAAACGCTCTTAATGACCTGCACCTCTGCAGTATTGCTTGAAGGTCCTCCATGCTCACATGTTCCAAGCTGGTCATAGCAAAACTAAGAACTTCTAATCTGGAGTTGTTTTCTGCAAGCTCATGAAGCCAATCTCCACCATTATCGATTATAGTGCTTTCCTCCAGGAACAGAACTCTGAGGAGCCTATTGAAAGAAAAGGCATTGTAAGCAATGGCAGTCGTATGAAAATACACAAGGCAACATATAACTCATAAGAAGAGGACATAATCTGCTTAGAAATATCAAGAAGATCACAACCTATCCACATGCGTCCATGTCAGAAAAAACATGCATGAACCGTTTGACTACAAAATATGCAGAAAGGAAGGGTTTTTTCCAGGAAAGGAATCAGAAAAGGTAAGCCTGTGAGATACCTGCAAGAGCGGGTAATGGCATGCAAGCCAGAAGTAGAGTATCCGCTGCACTTGTGAAGCATAAGAACTTGCAAAGAATGTTCAAAGCTATTGGCCAGAAGCTGCAAATCGTCATCTAGAATCTCCACACGTCTGAAATGAAGCGAAGTCATGAAACGGTAAGCTCTTATCTCTTGAACCCAAGGCTTTGCATATCCACCCCATTTCTCTGGTAGAAGCTTGAACTCATATGCTCTAGGTTTTCCCTTCAACTTTAGGCTTCTTAGATTCGGAAATCGCCTGGTTAGCATCCATGGATGAATAGAGTAACAGTTAGCAACATGGACATGGGATCTGGTGAAGCCCTCGATTCTGTACCACTGCTTACAGACCATAGATATGCTACTGCGATCTTGTGGGTTATCCAAATACCCAAAAATAGTTTCCAGTAATGCTTCAGAAAGGAGATGAATTCCCCTTAGTCTCTGAGGACTGTTTTCCATGTCTGTCCAATACCGAGCATAAGTATGCAGATTATGGCCACTAGAAACCATCAAATCCAATGCCATTTCTTTCTCTTCATGCAACTAACCGCAATGCCGGCCTCTTGTTCATTCTCAAGATAAAAAGAAAGAGTTACCCACTACCCAACAAAGGAAGAATTCATTGGACTCCCATTCTATTCAGTCTGAAGCAGGACCCACTAGATAATTCTTTTCCGCATCAAAATCGATTTGATTGCTTAAAGTTCAGATCCAGTTTCTACCTAAAACAAAATCGCCTTCTTCCACTAAAATAAAATCGCCTTCTTCCACTACTTCTAGACTTGAGACTTCTAGACTTGAGCATTACATTTGGGAAGATCAAGATTTTTTCTCTCCTGAAGGAAAAAAGCATTTATGATGAAAGCACAGCGGAGAAACATTGAACGTGTCATAAGATGTTAAGTGATAAAATACAAAAACAGACAGTGGAGCAAAGATTAAAAAATCTTTTATGCATTCCAAGAAGAAAACCATAAAAATGGAAGGAAAAAGTCTTCTGATTGGCCTGAGGCTGTTTTATGCTTTGCAAAAAGATGTACAGTATTCAAGTTGGGTGGGGTCTTTATCAGAAGTTAATCCACGATTAGTGTCATCCTTATTCTGTACAGCAGAGCATGGGCAGAAAGAGAATAAAAAGCTTATGAGTTTGCCGGAGCTAGGTTTTAATCGGATCGGGCTCTATCAGGTTTTAATCGGCCGATCCGAGATGGATTATCTACGGCACAAAGACAGATGTTTGGATGGACTTTCGCCATACTAACAGGAAATAAATATAGATTTTCACCATACTAACAGGAAATAAAGTCAAAGGCAGGTCCTCCTTCCATAGCTTGCAACAGAACCCAAGATTCTATCCCGGATTCGGCCCGCAATCATCGATCCGGCATAGCTGCTCTGCTACGCATTTTTTTCTACGGCATTTTTTCCAACGAATTTGCCGAGTTGGCGTCCAAGTTTGGCATTCAAATTCCACTTGTCTGCCACGTACGTAAGGTGCACAAAGACAACCTAGCCTAGGTTGACAAATATATATAATCCATCCACTGAATATAGAGTTATACGATCGTCTCATTTAACAACCATGGTTATGTTTGAACCAGCATGAAATAAAAAAAATTCCGTGTAATTCGATGTGGCTTTAACATGACACTCACGAAAAAATTTGTTGTCCATAAAAACCTCGTTTTTTTTTTGGTTCAAACATAACTGTGGTTGATAAATAAGACGCTCGCATTATATATATGTTATGCTCCTTGCCAGTACTTGTCACGCATAATATGTATAGGACCCTTGCAAACCTCAATCATCGATTCGGCCCGCAATCATCGATGTAGTAAATGAGTCATATATGAACCCAAAAGTACTGCCTTCTCTGAGCACTCATTTGTCTGGCATAGTTGCTCTGCTACGACATTTCTTCTAACGAATTTGTCGAGTTGGCTCCCAAGCTGGCATATAAATCCCACCATGTATATACTTGTGCATAACATGTTACCTTTACAACTTTATCTCGAACTAGGTTGACAAATATATATAATCCATCCATTGAATATAAAGTTGGCATTCTGCAACATTGTATATGTTATGCTACCTGCAATACTTGTCGCCCAATCTATGGGACCCTTGCAAACCAAATTAGACATGCGGTTGAGAATTACTCGTCGTACAACTACTTGTTGATAATTGCAAGAATATTTGGGAGCTACTTGCCATAAGCATGTGATCTCCTTTATTCTTTTTTTTTTTTGAAGAACTGTGTCAGCAATATATTAAAAGAATGGTAATTGATCTCCTTTATTCTTCTCATATCATCAAACTGATCTTTCGTCTCTTTTTGGGGGGGCGTTGGGGGGTCACAATACTACCTCACTTATACTATAAAAAATATGTTGTGATAGTTTCAATGGTGTGCTCAGAGCAAAACCGCAAGAAGAAATGTGCCTATACTTGTTACGAAAATGAAACTGAAATGGATGGAAGAGAAAACTATTTCAACCAACAATGTATTCTAATCTGGTGTGTGCATGCATGTGTGCGAGGATAAATTGAGATGTTATTGGGGAGAGATAAAAGACGTAAATATTTAATGATTCCGTCCATAGGAGCACATAGCCTTGCACTAGAATGAACAACTAATGTGAACGCTTCCATTGGCTTTAACGAGATGATTAGTTGCATTGTATGTGGCCACGACATGTGACCACAAAAGTCGTATTTGTGTACATTTAAGTTTGCCACTTGGACAGGTGGACACATGTCATGTCTCAATACAAGAGAAGTTAAGTTCGCCACTTGAACAAAGATATTTGTAGAGAAAATATATTATATTTTATTGTTAGCAATCATAATCAAATACGTAATTGTGAGAATATGTCTCCCAATTAGGTCAAGCTAGGTGCCAAGTGTTGCCAACTGAATTGTGGAAAAAGGATGGCCGTTTTTGTCATATAACAAATAAAAGGGATAAGCAAAATTATCCTTCCACCCATTAGGTGTACTCGAGAAAGTTGCCTTGTTGTTTGTCATATTGATGCATGATGTCAACTATCTTGGCCTCATAGAAAGTTGCCTTGTTGTTTGTCATATTGATGCATGATGTCAACTACCTTGGCCTCATAGTATGCGATAGTGTAATGCACAAATTCAACTTGGCTTGGAGGACGTATCACTTGCATATTTAAAGTTATTTCCCATTAACCTTTAGTAAATAACAAGGCCAGGTTGTGTTATCCATTTGTTTGCTTGTTAAAATACAAATGGTGACAATCATGCAACTCAAATTACATAAATAGAGACAAACAACACAAAAGGAACTTTCAGGTATCTCTTCACACATAGCAGTATTTTGGACAAGTGTTTAAGATAATAAAGTGCAAGAAATATGGCCAGCTGTTTGGCCTCAACCTGGCTGGTGGTGTGGGACTAAACACCAAGATGGAAGTGCTTGCGATGGACATGACCAGAGGAATTCACGAACAATAAAGGGAATATACCATCTGTGTCCATAGGGCAGCCGGAAATACCCCTGTATATTGACTTCCGATCCAAACCCAAAAGATATAGTTTACCTCAAATAGTGATAAACAAACTCTTCATGGTAAGTATACCTACGTAAAATGGTCGAAAAACCCACAATAGTTGAACGCACATGTATTGTACGCCCAACAAATGTGAGTCTCCCCGGGACATGAACTCGAAGACGGCATTGTCTAAACCCATATATCAAAAGGAAAAAGGAAAAAACATGTGGTAGAAATTTGGATAGGTGAAAAAATATACGATGACTACATGTATAAGAAAGCGAAGACTCTATCTACGCCGATTGAGGTTATCCCCCTAAAAGAGAAACTTAATATAGCTTCAATCTGGAAACTATATAAAGCTTCAGTGGAAACTATATTCAGTTGCCCTGAAACTATATTCAGTTTTCTTTCAAACTTAAAAATAGTCTAAAGTAGTCTATCGATCCTGTCTTTTTCTTTGAATTTGTGGATTCACTTTGTCCATCTATGCTTCCATATCTGCAGCAGGATCTAATGCATGTAGAAACATTCGCTTCCATTTAATGCACCACTTTTCTCAATTATGCTCTCATTCCAAAATTGCAAGAATGCTTCATCCCGGTGAGAATTTTGAGCAAGATTTTGAGCGTGTGCCGCTGTTGCCTCGTTCTTGGTATGTAGATTGCTGCATTTGTCTTGTTAATTCAGAAACTGCTTTGTGTCTTAAAAAAGTAGAATTTAAGTGTCGGATTTAGAACCAGTAGATTTAATTTTTTTGGAACTTGCTGATTCCGAGCAGCAGATTGTTCCAGATCTTTCTTTTTGCTGGATTTGGGCTCTGTAAGAGGAGCAAATGCAAATTTATCTCTCTGATTTGCCACATTAGTAGCGATTTTTGAAAGATTCAGTTCTTAAACTTTTGATCCCAAGATATCCCTGGCAAGCGATATTCTTGAAAGAGCTGTAGTATTGCTGCTTGGGGCTTCAAACCATTTTTTTCTTACTAAGCAGGATGAAAGCATTCCAACGACTCAAGATGATGGGTCTCTGTCCATTTGCAGAAAAGGAATTGAAGAAGGGGCCATGCCATGACGCCAGAGTTTTTTGCATTGATGTGCTTCATCTCGTTAATCTCATATCATTGTTCTCAAATCGTTGTTCTCATCTCATCTCATTCCATCTTGTTACTGCTCTACCATGTTCGAGCTGCTCTACCTTGTTCGAGATCCCTATTCGAGTTTTGTTTCACAAGTATACCGGGTGCATGAATCCCAACCCCCTTAAAATTCAGTATTAAAACTTTACCTTATTATCATTAAAACTTTGATTTAAAAAACCTTACCTTAGATTTAAACTTGTTGTTTAATTTTTTTTTTTTTTTTTATGAACGTGGACCTTTATTATTCAAAAGAATATAAAGAGTACATGGGGGACTCAAAACCCAGTGGAGAAGATGTCCACTAGAGCAACGCTATCCACCACATACATAATACAGAAAAATAGAGAATACAGAGAATACATATCACCACGAGCACAACTGTTTGCTATGAGTAAGCGTGAATCTGAAGATATCGCTCCCAAATAACACTCTTGATGTCATCCTTTAAAGAAGAACACTTATACGCCTTTACAATGCGACTACAAGCATCACTAAGCACTTGCGTATCTGAAAAGACCTGTCCCTTGAAGATGAGAAGATTTCGTCTCTTCCAGATGGACCAGATGATCCAAGCAGATGCTAAGTGGAAAGCCCCTTTGCCAACTTGTCCCAAGAACTAGGATAGAGTGACAATAGGACCTACTGACTATTCAAGTCACAATGGAAATGGCTCAAAAGCCACTGCCAAGCAAGTCGAACATAATGACACAAGAAAAAGCAGTGCTCAATTGTCTCATTCCTCTGCATGCAAAGAGGGTAGATCACAGAGACTTCTAGACGAAATCTATGAACAATAGTGTTTACCCGCACGCATCTATGAATGATCTGCCACCACAAGATAGACAGCCTAGAATGGAGCAATTTATCCCATACCCATCGCCAGACTGCTTTCCAATGAAGCTCAGGGATAACTAAAGGCCACTTTGGCGATGCAGGCAACACTTCAGGATGAAGCAGGACCACATACATCGAGTGCACCAGGTGCTTCTCCTTAACGCTGCCATGAACCATCCAGAGCTGGGGAGCCACGTCTTGTGGATGTGGAGGAAGAGTAGCAGCTACTTTTTCCCAAATGTCACGCCAACGAAGGAGGAGGAACTTCAATCTGAACTCATTCCATGTCAACAATCTTGTCTCATTATACTATGTAAATATTATGAGCACACCCGCTGCTCGCCATCGACGTTGCGTCAATGGATGGATGGAAGAGACCAGGAGACAATCCACCTGGTCGCGCCACCAAAGGGATCCACCAAAGAATCGGGTCAGGGGATCTCGTGGTGGGCCATCCATGGAACTGAAACAAAGTGCGCACAGTCTCCCAAGCAACTAGCATCCCCTTGAGGAAAGGAGAGGCATTAGGATATGGAGTGGGGATGGAGAGCCAAAGGAAATACACATCCTCAGAAGACCGTGAATGAGACGCAACTGGGAATTATCAAAATTATTTAGAATCCGCCATATGAACTTAGAAATCAGCACCTTGCCCGAGAAGAAAGTGAATCATCCCCAAAATTTCCCCACAAAGTTTAGGCATAACGACTTTGCCCAACTAATTTTAACATCGCCTCTTCTTCGCCATCCCGCATAAAGTTTCGACAAGATTTAACAATGAGTCGCATCTTTGTCTATGGTGCCGCCAAGATGGATGCCATATAGACATGTGTGCTACTTAACCCGACTTTTGCTACGCTTACGCCAGCCATGGATAACTTAGCCGCGGGACCATCGTAACAAATGCCTTTCCAACCCCTTAATAATAACATCCCACGGGTTCCCAAATGAGAGTGTATACCAACCGAATACCTGGAAAGCCTAGTTGCCTTCCCATGAGGAAGAACCTTCCATGGAAATGCAACCACGTAAGACGGCATCAAGAGTCTAGGCCCCACAAGGCAAGCACACTTTTTGCCATCCCACAAAGATACCGTAAGCCAAAGAGAAATCGCCCAACAAGGAAATGGCATTCTCCTGCAAATTTTGCTCATCACCATTAAGAACAAGAAAGTGTCATTTGCATACCGGACAAAATCTCCCCGAACCACTATTCATGGGAAGACCAAGCAAGATGCCTTCCCCGCACCGCAAGAGAGAATACCGAGAAAGAACCTCTCACCGCAATTGTAAAAAAAAAGGCAATGATGATGTACCGGGCGCCACGCCCTACTTGAAAAAATGTCGATGGTTCCCCTGAAAAAGAACTCAAGAGTGAGCTAAATAATGAAGTTTCATAACGCCTCGCTGCGAACCGACACCAAAATCAAGACGAGGGAGGCACCGCCTCCGTAAAAACTCCCCAACACTTCATATGCCTTTGCAAAGTCCAGCTTCAAGTATACAATGGGACAACCATGCATTCTAGCCCAACAGAGACCCTCATATGCTACTACCACATTATTCAAGATACACCAGCAAGGCAAAAAACCTGAATGTGTGGAAGAGATGGACTCAGTAAGCACGCCACAAAGCTTTTGAGCAAAAGCTTTAGCAAAGATCTTGTACACTGAGGACAACAAGGTAATGGGGCACCAATCTGAAATGGAAGAGGGATCCTTACATTTTGGAATAAGGGAGATACAACCAGAATTGAGGATTTTATTCAAGTGCCTCTGTCTTTTAAAATCCCGGAAAGCATCATACACACCTGCACCGAGCCAATCCAAGTACTCCTAGAAAAATTCCACCGGAATGCCATCAAGACCCGAACACTTGCCCTTCTTGAGAGAAAATGTAGCTTCATGTAAATCATTCTGGCTGATCTTAGCCTCTAAAGCGGCCCTTTGCTCATTGATGACTATAGGATGAACCTTAACAAGCAAAGCCTCTTGAAAATCTGACTGAAAGGGAAGACGCCGAGCAGTGAAGAAAGCAGAAAAGTGATTGTGCAAAAAACCTCTAAACTCAATTGGATCTGAAACAACGAGCCCATCTTGAATCTGCAGAGACTGAAGAGATGCAACTAGCCTTCTTGTTTTGGTATCTCAAGAAAAACCCGCGGCAATCCTGGCCTCCCTCCTCCTGAACCATTGCAACCCAAATTTTACGCGAAAGCAAAGTGCACCTGCTCAAACTCCATCCGCCTAATGTTACACAAAATTTGCTTCTCCACGCGACCATCCGGACGGGCAAATGCACCGCACGCCTCAAGTTATTGATAAAGAGCCAATAGAAGGCTCCTGCCAGCGTAAGCCCGCCCACCTAATCCAACCTTTAGCAATACTTCACAAAGAGCCGAAGAGCATCAACAATACCGCCATGCCCCTATGCCGAAAAAAGCAAAGGAACCACGCCTCGCCTACATCCTCGCCGTAAATTCCTCATCCTTCAAGAAAAATGTATTCAAATTTTGAAATATGTCTTAGATGCAAAGATGTGCCACAAGATGAGAGCAAGAGAAATACTCGGATTATGGTCGAATCGCAAAGATTCAACAAATTATCACGATGAAGAGCAGTGCAAATGTGGTTGCTACCAAAGCATTATAGTAGCCTCTATCATGTCTTGCATATGCCCTACCACCACCCAACCAGCCATTACACCAAGTAAAACTTGAAGGACCGGCTAACTTCTATGAAGCCACAATCTTGCATTGCTGTGCCATTGTTCCCATTCAAAGCCCCGTGACTATCTCTCAAGGCCACATCCTGCCTTGCTCAAGCTCAATCATATTAAAATCACCCACCATGATCCATGCAATAGGAGAACCTAACCTCAAGAATTTGATCGCAAAGAAGCCCACAATGCGCCCCCGATGTGGTCGACATGCGATACACATTCACCAATCCCTATTCTTGCCCCTTATCAAACCACTTGATTATGATCCACCTACCAAATCAAGCCAACCTCGAGTAAATGATACCGCAATAGTCCTCCTCCATGTTGTAAGGACACCAGCCTTTGCCGAAGTCGAGGTCAGCCACAAGAACATTGTACTGCCCATTGATTACCGCGAAGAACTTTGTAGGCATCCCTGCTTTTTGCATTTATGCTCTTGTAAATATATGAAGTTCCAGTCCCACCCTAGCCAGGTAAAACGGCAAAACACTTTGGTTTCTACACCTGCCGGGCCAGACGCTTCGCGGGTTTGATAAGTTCTCCGACGGATATTGGATTTTTTTGACCTTATCGGTGCCAGGCCCTTGAACGGCGGATTCAACGGCCGGATAGGGAAACCGAGATCCGGAGTGTGGTCTTTAGCGCATTTAGTTCCCGGGGGAGCGCCGCCAGAAAGGTCGCCGAAACTTTTTTGTGGCTCGCCTTTTGGGTTCGGAATCTCCCTCTAATGAGGCGGCCTTTGCAAGGTCCTGGCCTTGTTTGACTTGGGTAAGTGTAAAGCCCGGCGCCCAACAACAACGCCTTCTTACCGCATTAATGCAAACACTTTGATCTAAACCTTGTCCGGAAATTTTGAAAACCGCATGTACGTTGGCGACTTAAGAAGCCTGCTGACAAAAAAATCAGAATTTAATTCCTTACTATGCATTAATTACGAATTTATGAATGTCTTGCTACCGCCCAACAAATGACCGCCTGCACTGCTCCAATGCTACCTATTTGATCAGAACTTTATCCGAAAATTCTAAAAAATTTGCCTGTATGCTGGGGATGACCTAGAAGCCAACTGACAAAAATCAGAATTTAATTCCATACCATGCATTAATTACGAATTTATGAAGCATGAATGCAAAAAGAACGATAACTAAAAAAATTTCGCGATCAAAAAAGGTGGAATTTTGACAGCGGTGCAACATGCCTAAGGCGGACATGAGAAAAACATTTCACTATGATATGCGCGTTGGTGCACGATGAAATAGCTCCGAAGTCTTCCAGAGCTCACATGCCGCCACAAAAGTTCTCTTACGGGCTCCGCGATGGACGAGCAATTTCCCCTCCAAACCATGATTTGGCTCTTCCAATGGACTCGCAATATCGACATTACCTTGGGGACCAACTTTCGGGCCAAAGACCACCCTTGTTCTCCAAAAGAACAAAGTACACTAGACGCCCAAATAGACGCCCCGCTACATGGCGACGAAATGGCCGCACGCGACGCCACGCCGCACAAAAAGTGACGCGATGCGATGACGACGGTCGTAGACGCGGGTACACCCGGCGCGGATGACCGCCACGCCACTTGTCGACGTCGCATCCACACGCCGTGATGCGACGACGGTTCCCGGACCGCGGACGCCGTGACGACGCCGCATGGTCACGCGCATTTGGCGACGCCAATACGCCGCGACGTACGCCGCAGGCCCACGTCGCTAAATGTCCATTCTCTTGTTGTGAGTGGAGTAAGATGGAGTAGATACTGCCACCACTAGAGCTAGCACAGGTTGCTCCACAAGGAAGGGACCACTGGATGCATGAACAAGTACTGAGGCTATTAGATGTGTGTGCAGCTGCGGCAGAGACGCGTAGACGAGAGACAGAAGCTAGGCTCACGAGGAGACATGGGCATGAGCATGTTGAGGAGGATGAGGATCTTGAGGTGGCTCAGGATGTTCCACATGATGATCTAGTAGACTCATTACAAATAGAGGCAACAGACGGCAAGATTGAGAAGGTTGAGAATATCGAGGTAGCTAAGGATTTTGTAGTTGATGATATAGTAGACTCAGGTCATGCAGTGCCAAAGGGCACGATTGAGGAGGGTTGTCTAGGCCCTAGACATCGTTTTTCAGATATACAGGGCATACAGGAGACAAGATCTATGACAGATTATGCATCACAGCTAGGACTTGCTTGTCCCACAACTTCATCTTTTATGGATGATGAGGGAGATGATATGGCCCCTTCACCTACACTTGTTGGCACATTTCTAAGTCTTAATACTTCATTCCTCCCATGTACATTTGTTGATGTTGATCTTTACATTGGGAGGGTGCCTATCCATAGCAGCGCTCCCATATCCCATCCCGTTGCGTCTATATCCCTACCGATGTCAGCCCCCCTTCCCACATTTCTATTGCCTCTCACCTCTGATTCCACTTTCCCACCGCCTCCCACCTCCCATCCCACCACTTCTATTTTACTATGTATATCAACAACTTTTTCTTCATTTCCACGTCCTACAGTGGCCGGCTTTGTACACATACTACTTTATCATTTAGTGGCATTTCATCTACTATGATAAGCCATTGTCCACCCTTGCCTACTTTTATGCCATATCTTTCATGCCTAGTATTGTCTAGTTCAGTTACCCATACATTTAGTGTTTCCAGTGGATCAGATGATTCACTTAGTGTACTTGCACCTAGGCATCAAATGGGACATTCTCAGAGTAGAGCACACTCACTTGAAACACTGCCGACTTGATTTCATGAGGTACAAGATAGGATTGCTACAGCAGATGAGGCCTCGCCATTGCCTAGTGTGCCGGGGGTTTCAGATGAGCCCAGTGGAAGTGGCAGTGGAAGGAGTAGGAAGAGAGGGAGAGGCAGGAATCGAGGTAGAGGCAGAGATATAGGTGATTTTGGGCAGGTAGAGGTAGATGCTTAGCATATGGAGATAGGAGGAGTAATGACACCATACCCCCCAATCGGCACGGGATTGGGGATCATCAGATGGGTGGGTATTTGATAGAGCTGCTGGACATGGGATCCTACTATAGGCACATCGAGGAGCATTTTATATGAGTTAGGTACCCCTACGTGCATAGGGTTCTAAGAGGGGCCGGGAGGCACGTGCACCCACTTGGTTGAGTCTTGAGGCCACTTTTAGCGCATATTGCACATGAGATCGCCATAGGATATGAGTGAGAACCTCATGAATATCCTTACCATGTCGTGCAGAGGGGTCTACAGGAGAGTTTCAGAGCTTGGATCATGTCACCCCTTTGTCAACAATCTTCTTTTGAGCTGACCACATGTTTGTTGGATAAGTAAGGCATATGATGGATGGTTGGGAGATTGACACATGCAATGTGTATATCATGTGAGTGCCCAGCTATTTATACTTGTTTACTTATCACAGTATTTTTGTAACTTTAAAAGTTTATATGCTTTCAGGATCATTAGACACTTGGATAAAAGCATGAAAGGACGAATCGTACTGAATTAAAGGACGAATTCGTGCTTTTTTGGGCTACATTTTGGGTGTACAACATGATTCTCCAATTTGTCTTTTTGTGGCAGGTCTGCAATGATTGCGAGAACATCCCCTGACAGCCCACCACTGGAATTCTTGGCGCACCAAATCGAACTCCGTTTGAATGAATCCGTCCCTCCCTTTCCAAAATTTCCCTTTCCCAGAACGTTCACCAAACAAGAATTCCGCAAGAAAGATGGGGAATTTCACAAGAATTCTACAAGGAATTCCAATCAATTTTGTTTTTGCAGATGGAGGGCAAGATCTCCACTGGAAGTGCTGGTTCTAAACGCAAGTATTCCAATATTGGGTTGTGTTACGCCACAAAACAAATAAAGCAGCGTGTTGACAGGTCGGTGGATTGCATTCTCAGCTGTTTGCAACCGCTTCGTCCAGATGAAAGAGTGCTTGGTCTGCCTGTAGATTATCATTTAACCAAATGGACGATAAAGCTGTTGAGATAAATCCAGACGCATGAGTGCCAGTTTCCTTATCTCTAATGGGAGAAGGCAATGGGACATTATTCACGCTGATTGTTTGCTTACTCGCGGTTCTAAATCTAAAATGTACACTATGTTGGGTTTGTTACCATAAAAATCTATTAGTGAAATCCAACTGTAGTAATTTGAGTGTTTGGGCAAGATTTTGATCGGTCTTTTATAGCTCATCAGCTATGGTTTAAGAGGTCTTGCCCATGGAGCATTTCAAATAATCAGAAACAAGTCACATAGTTTGAGCATGTTTCCCTTGATAGTTTTGTTGTGCAATGGTGATGTATCTAGATTTTAGTGAAAAATTAATTGCCAGGAAAGAAATTTACCACCACACCTCTTACCTTATATGTTGAATCAAATTTAACTGAAACCTTAAATGATAATCTATATCAATTTGATTGATTCAACTTTGGCATTGTGGCTTACAATTCGGCTTATAACAAAAGACTTAATTGCAAATCTATTGTATATTCTATACCATTGGTGTGGGAGCAATGCTAAGGAGCTCTTTGAGGCATTGTACTCGCTTCAAAGAGTTCCTAGCTATGCATATTGGCATTTAGATTAATGACACTCTGCCACCTATATTCAATTTAAAAAAAAAATATATATTTATCTGGAAAATTTATTCATGGATTTGGATCGACTTACCTGTTTTGAGGTCTATCTCATGTTCACATTGCAATAATCATCATGTAGCTTTCATTCTAGGTTGTCAGCTCTGCCTTTTCACGTAGAAGGAGATATGGAAGATATAGCATTGAGAAAATTTGGTGTGATGATATTCTACCTTGCTGGGGTGCCCATTAAGTGCAAATCGTCGCTTATGTGGGTAATGGGCATATTCGAGGTATATGGCACTATATAACCCAAAAATTCTTTGTGACTAGCCTAAACTTGTTAATGCAAGTAATTTGCCCGTGCAATATTTGTACTTTTTGGTGGCTTGATCGGATTTGAAGGACGGGAGGATTCAAAGCTAAGCATTTGTTGGTGATGGTCGGACCAAGGGGGGTTCACATAGTTTTTGCCATACGAACATGGTGCATGACCAAAAGGATTTCTTTTAGGCGTGAACCATACATATACATTATACATTATATATTATACATAAAAGCGTCACAACTCTCATGCAGAAGTCCTTTTATATGGAGCCAATGGGAAAAACTTTTCTCATTACATTCAGAAGGCTATATGTATTTTGAAGCTGAGAACGAATTGCTTCGGTAATACATGGCCGATATAATATTTCATGTATATTTATAGTTGGTGTTAGTTATAAGCCTGCGTGCAGGTGCATGGCAATGTTGGCTTCCTTTAAACCTCTTTTTTGTGCTCAATACATAAATTGTTAATATTACCCAAACAGTCAAGGCCTCTCCAATGAGGAAGGCTGACCATTGGGTTCATCCCGAGGTAGGGCTCTATAAAGGCGATTTTGCAAAGTTTTTAAGTTTCTCTTATATTCTAGGAACTCTAAATTGTAGATAGTTGCATAAACTAAGAACATGGACTCATGCCCGGTCAATTGCAAGCATCATGTGGATGTTCAAACATAAGCTTAAGATAATGCACTTTCAAGAGTAAAAAAACAAAAAAGTAAAATGTTAAACTAAACTTCCATCTTGCATAAGTTTTGAAGCAATCTCTAAACCAAGTAACTTAAGTGACTTATCATGTCTTCTTTGCATATTTGATTCAGGTAGATTATATTGCAATGGGAGTGCCACCATATTTGCTCTCATACACACACGCGCACACACACGCAAATTACTCAAGATTCTACCATTGACATTCGCTCCATATTTTAGACAATCCTTCTCACCATTAAACACAAGCCTTCTCAAATGAAATATATATCCACCAATGTGCATTAGTTTTTGAAATTATGCCCAACGAAAAGGTTAATTAAATAAAAAGGGATGATGTGGCGCGTTTTCTGACTCTGTGCAAGGGAAGGGAGAATTTTTATAAACGGCATCCACGTCACTACACTGCCGTGGCATGGAGGTCATAAGGACGACAGTGAACTGGGAGTCCTTGGCAGAAGAAGAGACATGACAAAGGGGCATTCGATTCTGGCCTGTCTGCCTGGTCTGTCTATTCAGAGTTCTGCTCCCAGCTCCGACAAAGGTCGCTCACCTCTGTGTTTTGGTTTTGAGACTGAGAGCGAGAATGAAGACTCGCTTCCCCATCCACCTCCACCCCAAGAAGTCTTCCCTTTACAGGTTACTTTTTTTATCATGCTGTTTTTATATTGTTCTATCCTTTTGTAGATTCATGGAAATTTTGATTGTTTACTTCATCTGAGATGGCTTTTCACATTTCCACTTATATTACATCACAATTAATCCAGAAAGAGGTGGATGGGGTTTGCTTCATTACCGTTTTCCTTGCATATCCTCTACTTCTCCATATGGGCATGCTGAATTTGAAGACACTTTGGCTAAATATTTGTTTGTTTTATTGCGCTCATCTAGTTTGTCTTCTCATGTTTTGGCAGGAGCAGAAGCCATTCAAAACTGACCCAGTCACCCTGAATGGAGGTCTTACATTGCTGAAAGTAAGTGTTGATACTCGTAGCATGTTATATGTAGAGATTATTGGAGGATGGGTATCCGTATTGACACAAATTTATGGGACTGAGTGATGATTCCAGCAATTGATGCTTTGTTTGCGGCTGATGTTCAGCTGTTGGTTATGAGGTTATATATGGGAGGCATGTTGCACCTGATCTATCATCATGGACGTGAAGTTCCCATGTTGCTGTCTACTGTCATGTGCTTCTATTAAGAGATTCTCAATCTTTCTTAGTCGTCTAGGGGAATAAAAATTTCTGATGTCAAAGGCTTTGATCTTCTTTATGTCAGTGTGATTCAAGGTGGCGTACCACATATCTGGTAGTAACATGCATTGAGTTCTAAGTTTCATGATCTTTTTCACATGGTTTCAAGGCTTCCTATGATCTGGGATCATTATTGCTTGCTGAATGCCACGATTGCATCTACCACCATAATTTGTTATGCAAGTACCAAAAGCCACATTGTGGGTCTTGAACTCTGAAAGCAACTGTTTGTGGCATTGAGATCACTGAATTCTGAACTTTTACTAACCAAATTGCATCTCAACTATGAAATATCAAACATAGCATTATTCCTCATTTAGTAATGGTGAATGCAGAGCAATGGCATTGCTCTATTTGAAAATTCTGTGGCTCTGGATCACGTGTCTTTTGATGATTTCCTTCTAAATATATGCTATCATAGCAATTGGTTGTCTTGTGCACTTGGCATTCAAATTGGGGGGAAAGTAGGTGGGATATGGTTGCAGCTAGTGATAGTCAGTGTCATATCAGCTATCATGTTCTTTGAAGTTATTTTTCCTTCACCCATATAAGAAGGAAAAAAGGAAGGCATAAAGATACAAAATACTTCTTGTATGAAAATGTGGACCCCCAGTTAAGAATGACAATAATAAAGGGCTCATATTATTTGCAGGGTCGTGTAAGCACTGCAGAAGTATTTGGAATACAGAACTCCGATCTTGTCCCTGGCAGGTACGAAGGTATATAAATTTACCATCCTTGTCTTATTCTCTGCCGTCTTTCCTATTTGTTAAATTTAAGAATATTGCAGGGGGGCTAAAACTCTGGGAAGGTTCAACTGATCTTGTAGATACTCTGCGACGTGAAATACAGGATGGCCAACTATCATTCAGGGGAAAGCATGTGCTAGAGGTTATTTGCTTGCTATTGCAATGGATGATTGGGGCGTTGCATGAAGTAATCGATATATACTGTTTCCCTTTAAACAGGTTGGATGTGGCCATGGTCTTCCAGGAATTTTTGCATGCATAAAGGTAGATCATATGTTTACTGAAGCTTTTGTGTGATTTTTATTTGAAGCCATTGCTCTGTATATCCAGGGTGCATCTGTTGTTCATTTTCAAGACTTCAATGCTGAAGTCTTGCAGAAGCTTACCATTCCAAATGTGAATGCAAATATAGAGTATGCTCAAGCTCGCCTTTCTCAAGGGAATGGTTCGTTAACGCCTACAAGGTCGAATCCAATATGTCCTGAAGTTTGTTATTATGCTGGAGATTGGTCAAATGTACATTCACTGCTATCATTGGTTGAGCCACAGTCCCTTGAATCAACAGCAGAGGATGAGAATGACTCCTCTGTTTCTCGGGCGCAAAAGGATACCGCCTCTAACGAAGAGGCCGATGGTAGTGACTCTCGATATCGGTCAAGGCGACACTTCGTGTCCAGGGCTTGTGAAAGAAGCAAAGATGGTGCAAGTAATGCAGGTTATGATATTATACTCATGTCAGAAACTGTTTACTCGCAGTCATCTCTTCCCAAGCTCTATTCATTACTTAAATTGGTAAGAGATATTCTAGTTGTTCGAAACTTCATCAATATGCAGACAAAGCAAATACTTCAATCTTCTGAATTTTGCAGTGTCTTCGGCCTTATTATGGAGTTGTATATGTATCTGGTAAAAAGCATTACTTTGGAGTGGGTGGTGGAACTCGGCAGTTCAAGCATCTTATCGAGGAGGATGGTATGTGTTGCAGGAAGACGAGCTCTATGATGCTAAATCCTGTCTAATTCATATTTCTTATTCTTCTCAGGTATCCTTGGTGCACATCTAGTGGCAGAGTTTGCAGATGGTTCATCAAATGTAAGGGAGATTTGGAAGTTCTTTTTTAAATAAGGCTACCCAGATTGTTGTGTAGCATTAAAATATGTAAGAAGAAAAGCTGTCTTTCAAGCAATCATCGACGTAATTTGGGGCACATGCATATACTGGTTCATCGCTTATAACTTGATCCTTCACAAGTTGAAAGGAGAAAAAAGTACGCAGAACAAAGAAGCAAACATGCAACTTGAAATCTCGAAGTTAAATGATGA
Source organism: Isoetes taiwanensis (assembly GCA_021234155.1). Lineage (NCBI taxonomy): Eukaryota > Viridiplantae > Streptophyta > Lycopodiopsida > Isoetales > Isoetaceae > Isoetes > Isoetes taiwanensis. The sequence goes on along the minus strand of JAJEKV010000028.1, from coordinate 1,928,525 downwards.
CCAAAACGCTTTCTAAGAGCATGCCTCATTTTGGCTGTGTTTTACAAAGCTCCAATGTTGAAAGAATTGCATTTTGGTAAATCAATTCAGTTTAGAGGGAAATCAAGCATGTCAAAGACTTCTTTACTTTAAAGCTGAAATGCCGTCAAGCATGTTGCTGATACATCTTCTGAATTTACGATAGCATCTAACACAACGTAAAAATGCACAATTCATCAGGAAATGACCGAAACTTCTTTGAGTTCACCTCTTCTATTAATGAACAATGGGATGAGGGAGGATGCGGAGGGTAACAGGATTCTAAGGGAACATTCGCACATGCAGTTAATTTAAAATATGGTTTTTAACTAAATTTACATTCGCGCCACTAGTTAAGTTAGCATATAGTTAAGAAATATAGTTAAAAATTTAGTTCACTTTTTTAACCAAAAACACTAACTAAATGTTCAGTTAAGTTAGTAAAATTAACTAAAAGTTAACTAAATTAAAAATTAGCACTAAAAGTTAAAATGACCTCATAGAGGTCACTTTAAGTTTAATTAAATGTGCTTATAACTGTTTATGCCTTTGGCTAACTTAACTAGACATGTTTAAAAGCATTTAGTTAGCTAGTTAAGTTATTTTTTAACCAAATTTTTTTAATAAACGAGTGGAAATGGTTTTCCGTTAAGTTAGCCTAACTAAAATTTTTAACTAGCTTTGGTGCGAATGCAATCACCAGGTTAGTATTAACTTAACTTAATGGTAAAAGTTAACTTAACCAAATTTAACCATGGGTGCGAATACACCCTAAGATAAAGAGAATAAGGGTCAGGTCACATGAAGCTGGTAACAGGGATTCTTTGTCGTTGACCTGAAACAATTTTTTTGCTCGGGTTACATGATCCTGTCAAAGTAAGGCTTCCACGTTGCAAAGAAAGACCGGAAGCAAGAAAATTTGGCGCATCTGTCTGTGATCCAGTAGATTGTTGCCAAGTGCTAGAAAATCTTCCAGCTGTCCTCATCTCTGAAATCCCTGTTGACGGCAATGCTTCCAACCGATGCAGGAGCCCGTTGAACAGATTGCTATCAACAGGGCTTCTTCGCTGTCAAAATTTGGCATGTGACCCCTTCCATTTCTATGATTGATGGCTTGTGAACCTGTTGACACCATCATGTCACCGGACCCTAAGATCCGATACTCAAGACATTATGAATTATATATTAGAGTAGGTTTCCCAATGAAGTCCTTGGGCGTGTGTAGTTTTTTTTTTTTTTTTTTTTTTTTTTTTTTTTTATACGTGGCTATTGTTTAGACCATCAAAATGGGGTTTTTCCTGGGCTATGGTTGAATATGACTAGCCGATTAGCCACGAACAGAAATAGAAAAGCTCTAGCAGAAACGCTTGGCATGAATCGGCCGATGCCACAAACAGAAGCAGGTGCTTGGCAGGAATCTCCTAGCAGGCCTCACGCCTGGGAGCAATTTGCCGATTTTGTTAGCGGCAATCAGCCTGTTCCTTCCATATGGGTAGGAGCTGTCAATTTTGATGTGTCTGTGTGTTCTGGAAGGTCATGCCGAGCAGCCAAGGGTCTGTGGAAGCTAATAGAGGTATGTTTCAGAGTGTCTCCATGCTGAAGAGATTTGCTAGAAAGGTTAGTTCCGAACAGGGTATGCTTGATTTTGTTGATGAGGGAAGGCCCCCTAAGAGCAAAGTGCAGGAGCTGCTAGATGGAGGACGAATTCCTTGCATTTTGCTTCAGCCAGTCTTGCTTTCAAGATTACATTCCTTTAGATGCCCGGGACCATGGCTTTCATATTGGATAGTATGAATTCGTGAGTTGTTTCTTGTTGGTCATGTTTGATCTTGCTAATTAGTTGAACCTTTTTTTGCATGACCCATGTTGGCAGCACAGCAGAGCCGGGGGAGAGTGATGCCACTCCTCCACCTCCATTCTCTACTTGTATTTCCTTGGATGTTGAATCTGTAGAACGCCACGCTATCGAAGAGGCGGCTCCTTTATTCGCAGCACGGCTTTTTAATGTGGAACGGATGAAAGCACAGACCTGGCGGATTGTCCAGACTTTATCTGTTAGTTTAACCAGTGTAATGGACATCTTGGAAGAAGCTTTGACAGCAATAGACGATCCAGATGTTCATGTTTCAGTATGGGATAGAAGGGTGTTTGAATCACGTGCGAGCTTGTCTAGCTCCGGCAAGGCTTGCATCTGCTCATCCCAACACGATGCGGCCATGATCTGGCGTTGTCCTTGATTGACATGGAGCTCCTTCTTGTATTTGCAATTTTGTTGTTTCTGTTGCTTCTCTCGAAAGCAAGCTTGCAGCTTGTTGTAATGTGAACCGTTTATGCTTTTGATATGCTTTAGTTGACTTACACAAAAAGCAACCTTGATATTGCTTTTGTACATAACAGTTTTGACTTTCCCGAATATATTGTGGTATGCTGTGTTGCTTTTCATGTAACCTTCTCGTCACTTGCTCAGGTTTCAATGTGTGTTACAATTGTGACTCCTCTATACTTGTTGTATTATGCTCATGCCACGTGTACGCACCATATTTCTTGAATTTGTTAATGGTTACAACATGAAGGGCTGAGATCTTTCTTTATGCTATGGGTAGACCAATTAGGATGGGTAGACCGATTAGAATGGATAGCTTTTCCTGGAATATTAGGATTAAAAATCCTCCAATGTAAAATCCAACAGAAAATAAATTGCAACCTTACTTTATGAGCACAAATGTAAGAGGGATAACTTGATGTCATATGCAAGCTGGTAGGTAATCAATCTGCTTGATTGATGTCATACGTAAGTGTTGGATCGATCTAGTGCTGGTGTTCTTATGGCATGAAGACTTTATAGCAAGGAGAAATTACCTTACGGTATTACAAATTATTGTGAACAAGTTGGGAAGATCCACGGGCAGTCAATCCTAGAGAAGGAGAAGGCAAGATGAGGAATCATAATATTTACACGCATAACACAGCCAAACCCAAAATTAAGATTAAATAAGGTGCTAATAAGGCACTCGCAGAAGTTGCACGGTTAATATTCTTCGTCATTCAGAGTCAAGAATGCTCTTGATTTTCATAGTCGTAGTCAAAGCTACTGAATGATTTTATTCAAATTATCAGGAATGCCAGTGACTTTTTCTACAATTGGAGCGTGCTAGTGCAGTCAACTTTCCACTTCCTGCTACCTAAATGACCCTGGGCCAGATGTGGGAGCTCATGCTGCTCATAGGCACCTTTTAAATCAGAGCTATTTCCATTTTGACAGACTACAAACCAAAAGTCACAGGGTTCGCCCTTGTGTAATAGAGAAACTAGACAGAAATATTGCATGTGCATGTATCAAAGAGCCAAATCTTACGGGATTTGCAAGTGGACAATTTTCAAAAGCACATTTTAACCTGGCCTGACAAGGAATCATTTTTTGCTGACAAGAAGTATTCGAACATGACATCCACTTGCTTATTCCATCTATGGCTGTTAAAAATCGACTTATCAAAACGAACTACTCATCTAAGGTGCAAAGTTGGCTCACAGTTGTCTACCATCACCTGCTTCAATGCAAATATAACCCTTAGAAAGAGCGGTAAGGCACTGAAGCTATTGCATTTCACAAGGGATAAACAATCACATAAACCAGCCCCCAAAGAGCAAGAGCCTGAATGAAGGTACATATAAGATATCAAAACTTTGATATTGCCTTCACTATAATTAGAACACCAGTGCAAAGCTTGCTGGCAAAAAGAAATGCAGAAGCCAGAAGCGCAGATGCTTCACCACCAAAGGGAATATTGCATGATTCTTTTTCCTTCATGATGTAATGTACAAAACAGGTACAAGACCCGAAATCTTGCCATCTCTTCCAGGCCTTTTCTTGCGCACCTATATTTGATAGAAGATTCTGGTTAGATGAAGACAAGTCAAAAGGGTAGCAAAGAAATCACAAGCAGGATTTCTTACATAATACCAGCCATCCACTTCGTATTCGATATCAAGCTCCTCCCCTGCAACTATACTTAACTGAGGCAAAAGTTATATTAATATTGTTGTTCATGTCAGTGACAACAGATATCAGATGTTACCTCATCATCGCCCCCTGCAGTAAAATCATAAAGAGCTTTCCCAGCTTGAACACCAGTTTGGGAAGAGGTGTCATCTCCTTGCCCATCTACAGTTTCCGTGAAATCTTGCCTCAATGTAGTTGAGTTCCAAGGCTGTACATCATCAGAAGGCCCAACCTGAAAGTTTTCCAGTGCACAATGAGGACAAGAAAAAGTTCTGATGATACTACCAAAGGATATAGCAGAAGTCACCTCCTTTGAAGGTCTATCTTCCGAAAGTGTACCTAATCTTGATGGTACCTTATGTTCTTCCTGTGCAGAACAATGCAATAAGAGAAGAACCAATAACATCCTCTAATACTACGTAAAGTAGGTATAAGAAAAAATGCCAGAAATTATAAATATTACCCAACGCGCGTTATGGTTAAAGGCCGATGCTGTTGAGCTGCCGAATATTGAAGGATAACGTGAACTTCCAAATTGTGATGATGCTGATGTCTCAAACGATGCCGTTGATTCCGGAGATGATGATCCAGACGAGTTATCATCAAGAGTCTGTATGTGATAACATGCTTAAAGGAGAACCATATTGACCAAAGATTGCTATATACGTATGCTTGTTATTCTATATTATATGGAATTACCCCCTTGTTGTCGACCCCTGTTTCTTCTTCAGAAATCCAGATTGTTAAACGCACAGTAAATCAGAAATCTCACCTCAGTATCAGATGTCTCAAGCAAGGTCTTTGCCCACATATCATCATAGTTAATTGATGTTCGAGCATTTGTAATGTCTTCCTCCACCTCAGGGGCATCCGTTCCTTTTCCTCCAAGAAAATCTCTCACCTAAAAACGGATAAAACAATTAGGGCATGCATATTAATCATTTATTGTGATATTAGTAAGTCTATTTAGCCAACCAAATCTTCTCCAGTCGATGGTCCCATCCACAAGCTATCAGCAGAACGCGGAGAGGGTGCTTTAATTTCTTCAGTCTGTATAGATGGATATTGAAGCGGTCTGCTTGGTGGAAGAACCAGGTCAGCAATTCCTGTTGCAACAGCAGGATCATTGTAACCTGTAGCAGCTTGAATATGATGACGATTGCGGTATATATTTAGGAGCCCCGCACTAATGACACAAAAAGAGAAGTGTCAGCACATCAACTGCGAATATAATAAGTTGGGCCTACTAGACAAGAGGTAAATTACTTCCTGTAAAACAAATACATATTGGCCAGCTTGCAAAGTAGATAGGTAGATGCATTTAGACTTTTCAATAGTCAGAAGCAGGGTACCGAAACAATTAATGATCACATATGTTAACAATTATCAAAACAATACTGAAGGGTACCATTCACAAAGAAAGTCATTTACTACTAAACATTCATCATTTCAAGAAAGTCTTGCTCCTGATGCATCGTATGTAACTTTCCATGTCATGTCCCGACCTGCTTCCTTCTCAATATTCAATACATAATTGCTAAGGTCCTTAATACCAGCCCTTCTAGGGCATTTTATGATGCAAACACTAAGGACTTTTTGTTTGGTACATTGATCAAGCCAGCACACGAGTTTGGGCACGAAATATCCGGGAAGATGAATGAACCCAATCTGATGTCGGGGGCACGAGATGTTGAGGCACACAATGACAGACGGTGTGACGGGTCATGCTGTATAGAATGATTAAAAACTTCGGTGCATCAATCCACGATTAGAACGCGCAAATTCGGGCCGTTTTCCAGCTCATACTTTTTGAATAAATCACTTAAGGAAGCTACCCGTAGATGGTGAAGGTGTTCAAATATATGGGCTTCTCAGGAGGAGATCGGTACATCATTATTTCAATATCATCTTTCAGCTGGATTAATCGGCATGATTAGAGCACATGGATGCCTTTCAAGGAGCTCAATCTACAAGGATTATTTCACAGATTGCTTCCTTAAACAGCCAGGGTATTTGAATATCCAATCAATCACATAAACTAAGGATTATTTTCTTCCGTTCTTTCCCGCATCAGTTACACTGGATAAGCTCAAGGATTAAAGTAATTCTTTCTCTACAATTCAAAAACTATAATCGAAAAGTTGGAACACATTAAAACCAGTTAATCTCCAGTGGATGTCAAGTGTGCTGCTGCTGCAGCTGCTTCTTGATTCGTCGAAAGTGGTTCAACAATTTGTATTGTCTTATTGTCAAGTGTGCTGCTGCTGCAGCTGCTTCTTTATTTTTGAATTGTCTTAATGTGTTCCTGATTTTGCTTGTGTTTTGCAAAATAGTTGTCGCTAATCAGGTTCAAAACCATCCAAAAAATGTCCAACGTGGAAAATTTGAACCTATATGCACACTCTCAACATACCATTCCTGATCAAGTTATCATTTTCTCAATTAGAATCACAACTACGGCTCAGAAAGGCAAGGCTGCTCCATGAGGACTTTATTGGAAAGGAAGAACAAGACCCCTCAGAGACATCAGATCATAATATTTTCCGACTGTTTTTCCTTTACTGGCTTAGCACTGCCTAGCACTTTCAAGCTATGAGAATGCTCCTAGATGATAAGAATTGATGTACTTATTTGGTCTCAATAGACCCCTAAGGTTTCTGGTAAGACATTAAGAATTTTTTTCCCCTTTTCAGGAGAAATCCACAATTGATCAGATTTTTTCTTTAAGGGCAATCATTGAGGAAGCGACGGCAAGGAAGAGTAAAGTTTATTGCTGTTTTGTTGATTTCCGAAAAGCCTTTGATACTGTTCCTTGGAACAGGTTGTTTCAGAGGCTCAAAATGTTGGGGCTTTCTCACGAGCTGATTTGGGCAGTTTTCAGAGGAAGTTTTCAGTACAATTGGGGTTAAAAAAGGGTGTCCCCTCTCTCCCTACCCTATTTGGCCTTTACATTGACGAGCTTGAAAACTTTGTTCAGTCCTTAGGCGGAGAAGGCACCATGCTTGCTCAGGAATGCATTCCAATTTTGCTTTATGCGGATGATATGGTTCTAATCTCACCATCTCCTCAAGGGCTCCAAAAACATTTGGCTGCCCTAGAAGCCTTTTGCAAAGATAGAGAGTTGCAAGTAAATCTCTACAAGACCAAAGTGATGGTATTTAGTACCTCTTGGAAAAATTGGAAAAATAACTCTTTTACTTTCCAAGGACAACGTGTAGAAATTGTTTCTACATACACCTACTTGGGTATTGAGTTTGCAGGCTTTCTTTTTAGATTGAGGGAGGCTGGTCAGGCAAGGATTGCAAAAGGATATGCTTCTCTGTAAAGCTATAAAAACAGTGCTACCAACTCCATTTCCATGATGTTCATACAAAGCTCTTCCTGTCTGACACTTTGGTGAAGCCGGGAGCTTCATATGGTGCACAAATATGGGGAGTTGACCTACAAGCCGATGACTGGAGTCAACTGGCGAGGCTCGAAATTTCTCTTCTTTCTAGAATGATCAGAAGCAAACATTCTGTACCCCATGATATAATGCATGTGTGTCGTTTAAGACATTGATAGACCATGGTAAGCGCTCTTGGTTCTCAAAGACATCTAAATTGTTTGCGGAGATGGGTTTCTCTATGGAAAATATCCCACCTTTTCAATACAGCATAATGGATGATAATCTGAATTTTACTCAGCAAGAAGTTAATCAGCTTATACGCCATGACTTGGAGTGTCTTTATGTTTCAAATACATGGGTAAATCCCGTCAAAGATCTGCCTGCTAAAAAGAAATTCTATAAGGATAACTTCCTAAATATATCAGCAGATGGTTTCATCGTAAGGCCTGAATATTTGGATATTGATCTGCCGAATAAAGTGAGAACTCTATGGGGTAGTTTAGAGTGTCATCTCACCAGTTGCAGATTGAGCTTGGTAGGGCGAAAAATGTTAGTCGTGAAGATTGGAAATGCCCAACCTGCCCAACCTACTATATTATTAGAGGCAGATATCATTGTCATTAGAGACCCCACATCTCTACGACAGCTGATAGAATATTACGATCAGAAATGTGTGTCTCGCTTTGTAAATGAACTATCTCTAGAAAGGAGAAATATTCTCAACCAAAAGAATCCAACGGGCGTGAAGCAAACAGAAATAACTGATTTGTTTTCATCCGAGTCAAACGATGATAAGATGATAATGGAGTCATCACGGAAGGGGAAGTATCCTGACTCTAAAGGGGTGACTATGGCACTGTCTAAGAAGATAAAACAATCAGCAGCCATGAAACATAAAAGGTCTTTCCAGAAGAGGCCAAGCATCAAGCATCAAAGCAAACCAAGAAGGGGTATTATGAATCACTTTGCAGCAGTCACAGGAACGAATGGGCTATCTCCATCAAACCCTATCTGAGCAGATTCTTAGATTTTCACTATAAGGTTTTGTTAACTTAATATTTTTGTTTGCATACTTTAGATAACAGGAGGGTTTTCCTCCTGGAGGTCTTGAATTCTGTATGTGTTATGGTCTCATGGACCCTTTGGGTCTTACGTAGACGTTAATAAATCTTTCTTTCTTTCAGTAATATCGACATCAATAATATGTTGTCTGACTTCATCAGTACAATAAATCTTGAGAAAGGCGAGTGTCAAGCGATCCTTTTGATCCCATTCTTTCTGTTCATTCTTTCTTTCTTTCGATGCTTCAGGTGCCTTTTCACCTCGCCTTCTGAATGGACCTTCGTCAAAGAGGGGATTATAAGCTTCCTCAATGTCACTGTAAGAGGTCTCTGATTCTCATATATTCCCATAGATTTTTTACCTCAAGCACTGGTTCCATCAAATTCTTCCAAGAATTATAATTCTTGCCATTAAGAATGTACCCGTCTTGAGAAAGTATTTTCTCCAGTGAATATGGTGCACAAATATGGGGAGTTGACCTACGAGCCGATGACTAGGGTCAACTAGAGAGGCTCCAAATTTCTCTTCTTTCTAGAATGATTAGAAGCAAACATTCTGTACCCCATGATATAATGCTTGCTGAATTTAATGCGAAACCTCTGAAGGTTGAAATTGCCTTTCAAACAGTGACTTATTTACATAAGTTAACACCGTTTTGGACAGTCACAAGAAGGTCAAAAAAGACTTCCCTTGTTGGCATATGTGTCGTCTAAAACATTGGCAGACCAGGGTAAGCGCTGCTGGTTCTCAAGGACATTTATGCAAGCCCAGATTTTACCTAGATGCTCCTATCTCTAAACAGATGAGAAGAACAATTGCAAGATATAGGTCTGGATCTCACTCTTTGAAAGTAGAGACAGGACATTGGAGTAAGTTGATCCGAGAGAACAGGACTTGTGACATCTGTAGAACAGGTGAAGTGGAAGATGAGAATCATGTTTTCTTACAATGCTCGGCATATCAGCACATACGAGACCAATATGGCATACGTCAGCCAAATTTTCACTCTTTGTTATCATTAAATCCTAAATTACTAGGTTGTTATATGAAATCGGTGGAATTTCATAGAGATTTCCTGCTTAAAACACAACAATAGCGCTACTCATTGTATTCTGTTGTTCCATGTCCCTTAGGGTCCAATGGAGCATGATAATACATTATTATTAATTATTATTATTAAACTGTTTGAAGAGATGAGTCTCTCTATGGGAAATATCCCACCTTTTCAATACAGTATAATGGATGATAATCTGGATTTTACTCAGTAAGAAGTTAATCAGCTTATACGCCATGGTTTGGAGTGTCTTTATGTTTCAAATACATGGGTAAACCCCGTCAAAGATCCGCCCTGCTAAAAGGAAATTCTATAACTTCCTAAATATATCAGCAGATAGTTTCAGCCTGGATATTTGGATATTGATCTGCCGAATAAAGTGAGATACTCTATGGGGCAGTTTAGAGTGTCACCTCACCAGTTGGAGATTGAGGTTGGTAGGGCGAAAAATATTAGCCGTGAAGATCAGAAATGCCCAATGTGCGATCTAAATATGGTTGAGTCAGAAGAACATTTTATTTTTACCTGCCCAACCTCTACATTATTAGAGGCAGATATCATTGTCTTTTTAGAGACCCCACATCTCTACGACAGCTGGTAGAATATTACGATCAGAAATGTGTGTCTCACTTTGTATATGAACTATCTCTAGAAAGGAGAAATGTTCTCAAACAAAAGAATCCAACGGCCCTGAAGCAAACAGAAATAACTGATTTCTTTTCATCCGAGTCATGATAGTGGAGGCATCACAGAAGAGGAAGTATCCTGACCCTAAAGGGGTGACTTTGGCACTGTCTATAAAACGATCAGCAGCCATGAAACATAAATGGTCTTTCCAGAAGAGGTCGAGCATCAAGCATCAAAGCAAGCCAAGAAGGGGTATTATGAATTACTTTGCAGCAGTCACAGGGAGGAATGGGCTATCTCCATCAAACCCTATCTGAGCAGATTCTTAGATTTTCGCTATAAGTTTTGTTAACTTAATATTTTTGTTTGCATACTTTTGATAACAGGAGAGTTTTCCTCCTGGAGGTCTTGAATTATGTATGTGTTATGGTCTCATAGACCCTTGGGTCTTACGTTGACATTAATAAATCTTTCTTTCTTTCTTTCTTTTTCCCTGTATTACAAGTAGGTCGGTTCTAGAGTCAATTTTTCATCTCTATCCCTGTTATTTCCTTATTGGACACCAAAAATCTTCTGTGAGGATTTTCCTCTTGCCAAGTGACAACCAATTCTAGAATTTTAAGTAATTTTGCTCAGAGGCAGAATAACGATAGATAATCATGTACACAACAGCTGAGCTCATGCTGGAAAGTAATCATTTCTTGCTCACATAGACCCATGACATGAATATTCTGGAACATGGAATCAAGTGTAAGATATCGACAAAAGTTTGACATCGAATGCAAGAGATTAGAGTTATGCCTCTTGCACATGAGTCCAGCTAAGGCCTGACCCACCAAACCCACCAAGTAAACTGTATGTATAACCTGAAGTTTGATGCCACAGTGTCAATTTACAACAAGTTCGATCGCAGTATCCTGCCTGATGCCTACCATTTCCATCATTCCCACATCCAAAAACTACTGTCATTGAACAGCAAAAGCGGGATGATATAAAGACATTAACACGACATTTTTTAAACAGGTGCCTGTCAAACATAATGGTTCTGCAAGCAGTCAAAGTAACAGCTAGCAAATCTAAATATTGCACATTAAATCTGTTTGATTGCCTGTCACATTACGCTACCTATGCATGTCCTAACCAAATAAACAAAACTTGAAACTAGAGATAACCTTGTTGGTCCCAATGGTAGGTACTTTGAGCGAGGGACAAAGCAAAATAGAGAAACTAAGTCCAATAGTCTCTCATGTGTTTTGTACAATCTTTGCAGTTCATCATCAGTCCACTCCTGTTTGGCATTGTCATGTTGCCGCATATCCCTGCATCAACAAAGCAAACACGCCACTTACAAAAAAACCTATCTTGCATAATGACATCCTAAGACATAAGAATTAGAACATGATCCTGCATTCTCCAAACCCACTGATTAAAAGTGAGTTAAGGGGTGGAGAATTTGGTAGAGAATGCATTCCCAAGTCTGAGATTATATTATGTAATGTGAAGAAGCTAATCACTCAAGTCGTGAAGGTTCCTGATAAATGCAAGAGGTCAGTTTAAGGAGAAATTCAGAAGTGCTCATCAGCTGAAGATTGAAATGGGACATGCTAAACCAGGATAGAAAATGCATTGCGTTATGGTGGAGTCTCAAGAACATTTTTTTTCTTCACTTGACTGGCCTACATTATAAGAGGTAGATGTCATTTCCTTTTAAACATCCAACATCCTTACAGCAACTCATGAAGTACTATGATCAGAAATGTTTATTTGTTCATGAGCTTGCCCATGAACAATTATTTTGTCCCTGAGCTTGCCCAAGAACGACAGAGCATCGAAACATCTTCAGCTCAAGGGGTCTAAGGCAAACAGAGATTTATTCATTCTTCCTTGTTGAAGAATCACAACAAAATGGATTGATGGAGGGCTCCCCAAATAAAAGGAAATTTCTTCATGTTAAAGGGATGACTCTAAGAGAGTAAAGAAGGCAGCAAAACAGGAGCACCAGCAGTCTTTTCAGATGCGCCGACTTTGTTAAGAAACAAAAGAGACCACTTGGTAAGAAACAAAAGACAATCGGAGCATTCTATGGAGCAGCTAGAATGGCGAATGGAGCATTTTCATAGATTAGTTGTTTTTACATATAGACTTTATTGTTTTGGAGGCTAGCGCCCTAATTTGAAGATCTAAGACTTTGTAGGTTCCTGGTCCCATTGACCCTATGGGTCTTTCATAGACTTTAACAAATCTCAAGACGAATCATTCTAATGTAGAAAACAGGTAGTCAGTTAGCTTACTTGATCAGTTGATCCTGTGCCTTGTACATTTCATCCAAAACATAGAGCATGGGAGCAAGTATTGAGCTCAGCCCTGTGCCACTTGCTCCTTGGTCCTCCCCGTTACCAATAAATGCATCTGTCCATTTATCCATAGTCCCACCCCTCGCTAATGTGTGAAGAAATTCATAAATTTGCAGACGATATGGTTCCCCTGACCGTATAGCTATCGTGATGAGAGCCTGTGCAGCAACTACTCGTACCTGCATCCAGATTAACGTATAAAAATTTCAGATTCTCTTCTTATTTGTCATATTGTTATCAAGTATCCATGTAAACCCCTTTTTTTACCTCCCAGCTTCCACTGATGGCACAACGTTGAAGACGTGTCAATGCACCTACAAGAGTTGGGTTTCGTGAGCTGGCAGCTGCAACCATTTTCTCAGCATCAAGCATCATTAAGGCAGTGCCAGGCGAAGTTTTTGACTCCCATGCATACTCTGCTGCTGCATAGTTTGCATTTTCCCCAAGAAACCATACCTAATCAGGTATCAAGCTGTCAAAATCCTTGTGTGCAAGCATCATTAACTAGACATGTAACACCTATTATAGATATCAAGCTCACCTACATTTCCTTTCCTATCAACAGTAAGCTCATTCTGCACAATCAAAATTCTTTGTAGGATATAGAAAATACCGCAGCTTGAACCAGGCGAAGTAAAGCGGCTGCCGCCTTTGGTTCTGAAGCCGATACTCTTTCTGCAAACAAGGATGGCTTCATCGAGGGTGGTGCCGGTGGAGGCAAATCAAGCACAACAGTAACAGCCTCCAGAGCAGTATGCTTTCCACTTGGACCACAGCCAACCAAACAAGTCTGCACAAATTGCTCAAGAATTAGAAAGATTATATTAGCATCTACGATTGAATAAAAATGAAAAAAGAAGGAAAGACTGAACCATTGAAATTAGGAAACTTTTGTCTTTTTCCTAGCCACTGGCTCAAAATATGAGGTGATATCAGTCTTGTTTTCTCCTTTTATAGGACTGCTTATGTCTTTTCTTTGCTGTCCGCTTTCTCGAAACTTTCATGGTTACCCCACTTGTAATGGGATTAGATGGCCCAGGTAGAGGGCCTGACATCCATTTATTACTATTATCACCTTCAATGAGGTCATTTTCCTGTCCAGTCCTCCCCAAGCATGCTCCTTCAACAGAATTCTTCTATGATCAGCCATTTGCTGAAGGAATAGAGCACAGATTCTTGCTCATAATCATTTCGGATGGAAAATAAATTTGAAGCATCTCTGGCTTCCATGTCCATCCCCACATCAAGGCTCCATATAAAGCAGCTGGTCTAATCAAGGTATTCAAAAGATGAAGTTTTTCGGGAACATCTAAAAAGTCCACTTGAAAACATTTTCTTTCTGGCATTGCAAGCAAGGCATATCCTTTTGTGAGCCTTGCATATGCTACATATATCATGCTAAAGATGGGATGCTTAAATTGCAAGCCCAAGTACGTATTATGAGAGACCACATCCACTGGTTCTCGGGCTACGATGCATGCAACCTTGTGACGTGTTGAAAACCATCACTTTGTTTTGTCCAAGTTTACTTTACACTCTCTTTGCACGCACAATTTCTCAAGTGCCAATGGATGATGTTGAAGGCCTTCACAGGAAGATATAAGTCACATACAGAAGGATAGATATGCATTCCTCAGCTAAAGCAGACCGTCACCTCCAAGTGCTGCTACAAAGCTTTCCAGCTCATCCTTTCAGCTTGCATTTGCTTAGATATGTGTTTCTTGTAGTGATATTTCTATCTATCCTTTGTTTCTAAGAGAATTTCGTGAATTACTTTTGCTACAACATTGTTTGTTCTTTCATCTATACAAATTTGCCAACCTTGATCCATAAGTATCTGATTTTGTGAGCTGATGGCTGCTAATACAGATCCTTATAAATACTTTCAGCATCCTATTCTTGATGCAGATAAATACTTCACTTGGAGAGATGCTTTTCAGACAAATATGAATATCAAGGATGTGGGAGAGGTTGTGGCAGCTGATTGTAAGCCTTCTACTGATGAAGAGAAGTAAAAATGATATTCTGGCTTTGCAACATCTGCTCAGATTTTCTTAGGGACATTAGAGATATTGTTAGTTTAGTGGAGGAGAGAAGAAGAGACGCAGATGACAGCACCGACAAAAAGATACATTATTCAAGGACGTCCAAAATACCAAATACATTTCTGCAGGGTCAAAATTGGAAAGTTTATCCATCCTAAAGGCCACACTCCTACATGGACTCTACTTTTATACTATCTACATTATGTACATGATACATTTGCACCATTAACTAACATGTTGACAAATCCTCCCCTTAAAAATGCCATCATGATGCTGCAGGTTATTTCAGAAAGTTCGATGATGAGACCAACCCAAGACGTTGCCTGAGATCCTCGAACTTTGTTCTGGAAAGTCCATTTGTCAAAATATCAGCTACATGTTGATCTGTTCTGCAATGAACTAGATCAGCAATATTATTTTCAACTGCTTCCCTTATAAAATGATGATGAGTAGCAATGTGTTTCATTTTGCGGTGAAATACTGGATTTTTGGTCAAATAGATACTGTTCATGTTATCACAGTAGATTTTTACTGATTCTTGTTGACCAAATCCCAAGTTTGCTAGCAGCTTACCTAACCACATGACTACAAAGCTGCTGCAGAACAAGCCTTATATTCAGCCTCCGTTGAGCTTATAGACACCATATCCTGTTTCTTGCTCAACCAACTTACCGCAGCTGATCCAAAACTGAATACATAAGCTCCTACAGATCTCCTATCATCTACGCATCCTGCATGATCAGCATCACAATATCCCTGCAGCAAAAAGTTGTTGAATTTGTCATAATTCAGCCCATAATTCAGTGTACCTTTAAGGTACCTTAGAATCTGTTTGGCAGTTATCCAATGAGTTAAAGTAGGCTTAGACATAGACCTACTCGACACTCCTACAGCGTAAGAAATGTCAGGCCTCGTGATTGTCAAGTATATCAGAGATCCAACGAGCTGACTATATGTGTTCTTGTCAAAGTATTCTGCCTTGTCAAACTTTGACAATTTCAAGCCGACTTCAATTGGCGTGCCCAATGGCTTACATCCTTCCATATGAAATTTCTTTAAAATCTCATGTGCATACTTGCTTTACGAAAGAAAAATCCCTGCATCATGCTGCCATACCTCTATTCCAAGGAAATAATGCAAGAGTCCTAATTCAAATTCGCTTCCAAGCATTGCTTTCACTTCTGAAATTTGTGCAGCAAAATTACCTGTGATTATGAGGTCGCCAACATAAATGACGATTATCAAAATTTCACTACCATTCAACTTCACATATAAAGAGTGATCTGCATCACTTCTCCTAAATCCTTTATGCACAAGAACATCATGGATTCTGTTGTACCAAGCACGAGGTGCTTGTTTCAACCCATATAAAGATTTTCCCAATTTACAAACAAATGTTTCTTTGCCTGGCACCTCGAAACCTAATGGCTGTTCCATGTAGACCTCCTCCTCGAGGTTGCCATGTAAGAACGCATTCTTTACATCCATTTGATGTAACAGCTAAGGCAATGATTGTTCTTACCGTTGCCATCTTCGCGAGGGGAGCAAATGTTTCTTCGTAGTCAATTCCTTCCCTTTGTGAGTAACCTTTTTGCGACAAGCCTTGCTTTGTACTTATCTATGCTGCCATCAGCCTTATATTTTATTCTGTAGACCCATTTTGAGCCTATTACGTGCTGATTTTGTGGTCTAGGAACGAACACCCACGTATGGTTTTTCATAAGAGCTTTGTACTCTTCATTCATTGCATTTCGCCATTCTTGGCATTTAGCAGCCTCTTCATATAAAGAAGAAAGCGAAGTATTCAAAATTTCCATCATAAGAGCAAAGTTACAATGCTCTTGTTCTTCCCGTCTCATCTTGCTCTGCATGAAAGGTGGAGAATACCACGAAGGAGCTGAAAACTTTAAATTAGACTTTGCTTCCTGATTTTGAGCATCCATACCACTACTTGTACTTGGCTGATCAGCAGATTTGTTATAATACCAAAACTCTTCACCCATTTCATCTTTGAATGTAACAACTTTGGTTTTTCTAATTTGGTCCACCTGTGGTGTTTGCAGCTGATCCGGAAGACTGACAAGAACATCCTCGAAAGTTGGAAAAGGATCCTCCCCTTGATCCATGGCTGATAGAACAGCGGATCCGTCATTCTTCTCATCAAAAGTGACATCTCCGGATATGATCAATTTCTTATTTATCGGATCCCATATAATTTATAAGCTTTACTCTTTTTACTATAGCCAACAAATACGCAAGGTATGGCTCTATCATCAAACTTAGATTTATAATTCAGATTGCATGCATAGGCCTTACATCCAAAAACTTTCAAATGCTTTACTGTTGGTTTAATACCTGTAAATGCTTCCTCCAGAGTGATGCCGTTTAATGCATTTGTTGGCGCTCTATTAATCAAGTATACCGCAGTTTGTACTGCTGCTGCCCAAAAACTTCAAGGTAAACGCTTACCTTTCAGCATACTCCGTGTCAAGTTACATATGGATCTGTTCATGCGTTCTACAACACCATATTGCTGCGGCATATGAGGAGCTGTTAGCCACCTTTTTATACCTGTCTTATGAAGATATTCATTGAATGCATTAGGTGTGTATTCCCCTCCATTATCACTGCGCAAATTCAAAATTTTATGCCATATTCTCCACCATTTCTTGAAATTCTTTAAACTTGTCCAAGACTGCTGATTCTGCTTTTATAAAATAAATCCATGTCTTCCTTGTGAAGTCATCTATGAATGTCACAAAATATCTTGCTCCTCCTATTGCTGGTACCTTCATGGGTCTGCAAACATTTAAGTGTATTAACTGTAACACTCTAGTAGCACGCATAGACTTCCCCTTTGGAAAAGGGAGTCGCGTCATCTTTCCAAGTTTACAAGCTTCACAACAGTAATCAAAAGACTTCAAGGCAGGTAAATCTCTCACCATATTCTTTGTTTTCATTTTCTCCATGCAGTCGAATGAGAGGTGGCCAAGTCTCTCTTGTGCCATACGATATGCTCCTTCTCTTCCTTACTCATTATATTCTGATTTTCAGCAGCAATTATGTTACTCTCTTCCAATATTGGAACACCACAAAACTTATAAAGTCTGCCTTCTCTTTTTGCTCGGCCAATTAATTTGGGGTGCTGTCCCTTAGTAACAATTAATGCTTCATCCTCGTCAAATATTACACGAAGACCTCTATCAGTGAAGCAGGCAACGGATAACAAATTTTTCTTCAAGTGTGGGACATAGAGTACCTCTGGTACCTTTCTGAATTCCCCATTTGGCATTGAGAGTTTTACATCTCCTACTCCCTCAACTTTCAGCGTGGCTTCATTTCCCAAAAGAATGTTTTGTCCACGGGCAGGTTGTCTATTATTCATTTCTGCACTATTTGTCTGATCAGCCACATTGGTTTCACATTCTAAATCATCGAAATCAGGCACAAGATAATATGAATCCATATACTCTTCATTATCACAATAAATGTCAGACTCCATTGCTGCCATCATGTTTAATTCCTGTTTGGGCAAAATTACCTTGGTCGGAATAATTACCTCGTCCTCGTCTTCCTCAACCTCGGCCTCTTCTTCCACCACGCGCTCTTCCACGCTCGTAATACCAATCATTTCCTTGATTTCCTTGGTTTCTTTGGCTGGAGCATTGGTTTCCAGAATTGCTAGAGGTAGAGGACATATTCCTTACGGTTTAATCACCACCATTCCATGGAGTGTTAGCATAACCTCCTCGACCTCTACCTCGTTGTTGCTGATAATTTGATGAAGAAGAAGCTTCATTGTTATAATTATAATCTCTGTAATTTCTACGGGATCCAAAGTTTTGGCTTCCTCTTCTACCACGACCTCTAAATTGTTGCTGATTTCTTGCAAACAAGGCTTCTTCCTGTTCTTGGACCTTAGAGTCCAATTCCTTTTGAAATAAACCAGAGGAAACCTCTACAAAGGTGGGCCCATATGCATCTGGCCTGGTTTTATAGGAATCAAGAAACACATCATATTCCTTTGCGCCCGTGTAAAGAAAGAAAGAAAGAAAGATTATATTAACAACTACGAGAGACCACTTGGGTTTATGAGACCAAATATACATCAATCATGTCCAGCTAGGGGCGCATTTGCAGCCACCTAGAGATATTGCTTAAAAATGAAATTAAGAAACTTTTGTCTTCTTGGCCACGGGCTCAAAGTATAAAGTGATGCCAGACTTTTCTCTTTTGAAGGACTGCTTATGTTTTTCCTTTACTGTTCGCTTTCTTCTTCTAGACACTTTCATGGTTACTCCTTTTGAGATTGGAAGAGATGGTCCGGGAAGAGAACCTGACTTCCGTTTATTATCATAATCACCTCCAATGAGAAAGAGAGTGATCAGCCTTTGTGTAGGATCATTTTCATGTCCCACTCTTCCCCCAGCTTGCTCCTTCAATAGATTTCTTCTATGCACAGTCATTTGGTGAAGGAAAAGATATACATTCCTGGTCCTCATAGGCGATCAGTTTGGAGAGGGAGGTAGGTTCCCGAAATAGGCAATGAAATCTGCCCCGTATTTCATAATAGACTGGACATGTGAAGATGAAATGTTCCTCAGACTCAATTATATACAAGTGACACAGTCTGCAGATCCTCTTCGAGCGCTCCACCTTGGGTCTACTAGCACGACCAGCTTCAATCTCAAGCTGATGAGATGAGACCCTGAGCTGACCAATAGCATGTCTCCCTTTATGTGCAAGGTGAATATTCAAATATCCTGGTCGATCGATGAAACCATCTTCATTGAACTCAAGGAAGTGATCTTTGTAAAATTGCATCTTGGTAGGAAGAGCATGCAATAACTCCTTCTCTGTTGGCGGATCTCCAATGGCCTTGGGTATTCACCACTCACATATTCCCATAGACCTTTTACCTCAAGCACTAGTTCGATCAAATTCTTCCAAGAATTATAATTCTTGCCACTAAGAATGTACCTGTCTTGAGAAAGTATTTTCTCCAGCGAATATGGTGCACAAATATGGGGAGTTGACCTACGAGCCGATGACTGGGGTCAACTAGAGAGGCTCCAAATTTCTCTTCTTTCTAGAATGATTAGAAGCAAACATTCTGTAACCCATGATATAATGCTTGCTGAATTTAATGCGAAACTGAAATTGCCTTTCAAACAGTGACTTATTTACATAAGTTACACCGTTTTGGACAGTCACATTAAGGTCAAAAAAGACTTCCCTGGTTGTCATATGTGTCGTCTAAAATATTGGCAGACCAGGGTAAGCACTGTTGGTTCTCAAGGACATCTAAATTGTTTGAGGAGATGGGTTTCTCTATGGGAAATATCCCACCTTTTCAATACAGCATAATGGATGATAATCTGAATTTTACTCAGCAAGAAGTTAATCAGCTTATACGCCATGACTTGGAGTGTCTTTATGTTTCAAATACATGGGTAAATTCCGTCAAAGATCTGCATGCTAAAAAGAAATTCTATAAGGATAACTTCCTAAATATATCAGCAGATGGTTTCATCGTAAGGCCTCGATATTTGGATATTGATCTGCCGAATAATGTGAGAACTCTATGGGGCAGTTTAGAGTGTCATCTCACCAGTTGGAGATTGAGGTTGGTAGGGCGAAAAATATTAATCGTGAAGATCGGAAATGCCCAATGTGCGATCTAAATATGGTTGAGTCTGAAGAACATTTTATTTTTACCTGCCCAACCTACTACATTATTAGAGGCAGATATCATTGTCTTTTTAGAGACCCCACATCTCTACGACAGCTGGTAGAATATTACGATCAGAAATGCGTGTCTCACTTTGTATATGAACTATCTCTAGAAAGGAGAAATATTCTGAAACAAAAGAATCCAACGGGCCTGAAGCAAACAGAAATAACTGATTTCTTTTCATCCGAGTCAAACGATGATAAGATGATAATGGAGTCATCACAGAAGAGGAAGTATCCTGACCCTAAAGGGGTGACTATGGCACTGTCTAAGAAGATAAAACGATCAGCAGCCATGAAACATAAAAGGTCTTTCCAGAAGAGGCCAAGCATCAAGCATCAAAGCAAACCAAGAAGGGGTATTATGAATGCCACAGGAACGAATGGGCTATCTCCATCAAACCCTATCTGAGCAGATTCTTAGATTTTCACTATAAGTTTTTGTTAACTTAATATTTTTGTTTGCACAGGAGGGTTTTCCTCCTGGAGGTCTTGAATTCTGTATGTGTTATGGTCTCATAGACCCTTCGGGTCTTATGTAGACGTTAATAAATCTTTCTTTCTTTCTTTCTTTCCATGATCCACAGCCTGTTCTGTCACCAAATTCTGGATTTGCCACAGACGTGTACTTAGTGGATAAGTTTGAAGAGGACGTCCAACAAATTGGACGAATTTTCTAATTGATACCGACGGCCAAAGTTAGGAGCCAAAAAGGACAGGCCAAACAAGGAGGAACAAATTTGGCCTTGTAAAAGCCCAACAAGGCTGGTAATAGACTTTTTGGAAACGTCACAATTCCACCAATTTGTTGTGACGAATTTGCTTGCTAATGTCCAGCAGAGGCCCAGGGATCATATGCGCTCTGATATCACTTGTTAGCTTAGTGGAGGAGAGAAGAAGAGACGCACATGACAGCACCGACAAAAAGATACATTATTCAAGGACGTCCAAAATACCAAATACATTTCTGCAGGGTCAAAATTGGAAAGTTTATCCATCTTAAAGGCCACACGTCAAGTCCTACATGGACTCTACTTTTATACTATCTACATTATGTACATGATACATTTGCACCATTAACTAACATGCTAACAGATATCACAAGTTTTACAAAAGATATGAAGGTATTACATTCAAATTGTGTATCTCACAAAGATGGTCAGCCGTTAGCCTTCCAAGGAAAGATGCAAATCTGAAACTAGAAGACTATACCAATATGAGAGATTATTGGCAACAGTTAAAAACAATGAAGGATAAGTATTTTGGAACTGGAGGGGATATGGAAGATGTTAAGCTGAATCTTTATGCTTTAAATAGCTTGTCAAATGATTATGAATCTAGCAAGAAACATTATAAGTATCAGTCTGAAATCAGGATTCCCTTTAGCAAGTTACAGCAGCAATTATTTGAAGAAGAACGTGACATCAAGAAGAAGAATCTGCAGGTTTCAGCTCATTACTCTAACACACAACAGCCTGTTTTGTCTCAAAATCGAAGTCCTGCCTATAGTAGAAGTTCTGAGTTAAAATCACAGTCCAAGGAACCCTTTGCTTCTTGTTATTTTGGTAAACAGGGCCATGCAAAGCGAGATTGCAATAAACTCAAAAAGGCATTTGCTACCCAAATCTTAAGTTCCATGAGCAGCCACAAGGGTCTAACATAACTCAAGTATCAGAAATTACTGCAAATGTTTCCCATATTACATCTAAAGATATTGAGAAGCAATATCTTAACTTTGCTGCCGAACACATTCATGCATCAGGCATGTGGTTAATTGATTCTGGAGTAAGCAAGCACTGGCAGGACAAGAAGAGTTGTTTGATCAGCTTAACCTTGCGACCAAGTTTTGTTAAAAATGGGAGATGGGAACGTTACGAATTCCAAAGCTAAAGGTACAGTTCAAATTCCAGTAACAAATTGTCTTACTTCGAAACTTGAGGATGTTATTTTGGTGCCTAGACTGTAAGTAAATCTTCTCAATGTCAGCAAGCTTGACAAAAAGATGGGGTTCTCCGTGTTGTTTACTGGGGTTTTGTGCATATATTGAGAAAAAATCTTGATCTACAGCAGCTTGGTCCTGTAGCACAAGGATGTCTTGAGGATGAAGGACTTTATATTATTCAAAAGAATACTTCTGTGTCTTTGAATCCCAGCACAGCATCCTCAATGACTGCTTCAGTTTCACAAACTCCCAAGGCGTTATGGCAGACATGGCCACTACTATTTTAGCGCGGTGTCTTACTTCGAAACTTGAGGACATTATTTTGATGCCCAGACTTTTAGTAAATCTTCTCAACGTAGTTTGACAAAAAGATGGGGTTCTCGGTGTTGTTTACTGGGGGTTTTGTGCATATATTGAAAAAAAATCAATTTCTTTATGTTGATCTACAGCAGCTTGGCCTTGTAGCACAAGGATGTCTTGATGATGATGAACTTCATATTATAATACTTCTGTGCCTTTGAATCCCAGCACAGTATCCTCAATGACTGCTGCAGTTTCATATGGCATGCCAGGTATGGACGTGGCCATTACTCTTTTAGCACAAGCATCTAAGTCACAAAAGGCCGAAGGCTTATCTTCCTCAGATTTCATGAGCTAAACTGGCATGCTTGTAGGTTGGGCAAGCAAGTCCAATGATCTTATCCATCTGAAGCTGAATTTCATGCTGAATTTCCTCTTCAACTTGTACATTCTGATATTTGCTACTTACCTACCACTTCTCTTGGAAGAAAACAGGCATTTCTTGTATTTGTTGATGACTTTAGTCGATATACTTGGATATATCCACTTAAGGTTCGATCTCAAACTTTTGAAACATATAAAATGTTCAGCTCCTTGGTTCCACTATCAAAGCCTTAAGGACAGATAATGCTAAGGATACCTATCTGCTGAGTTTGAAGATTACCTTGGCATGAAAGGGGTACATAGGCAATTGATAGTTCCATATGCTCATCTCAAAATGGGGTGGCTGAGCACAAAAACGTACCTTGATGGATTTGACACGGACCATGCTAAAACACAAAGAGCTACCCTTGAATTTTTGGGCTCAGGCAGTGATGACAGCAGCATATGTGTCTAATAGAGCACCTATCAAAACACTTCACAATATTACTCCATTTGAGAAGCTTTATGGTGTCAGACCTGATATTTCACATCTCAAAGTTTTTGGACGTTTGGCATACGCCACTTATTCGAGGGAGCTATTGCAAAAGAATGATAAGCTATCTGACCGTGCATTGAAAATTATTTTTATAGCCTATCTGCCTGGAGGTGTTATGGTCCAGTTCGTATACACGTATTCTCTTCACGAAGCGTTCATTTTGTTGAAGATGCAGTCTATTCTCGAGAGCTTCACAATCTAAACGGTATTGATTATCTTAGCAAGACTTATCAGTCCTCATCTTCTATGGTTAAGGTATCTAATTCTGCCATAAACATCTTAGAATGTACATAGGTACATTCCAGTTAGTTTGATGTATCCCAGCAGATTTGCTCCATTCATTATTAGCTCTGCATCAAACCCTTATCAAGAAATTGCCCCAATCTGCTCCATTCCTTCATCATTAGCTCTCACATCAAACCCTTATCAAAAAATTGCCTGACTACAATAGATTATTCGTTGACCAATACTCATTGCAATTACGCATTAATGGTTAAGGTACTGGCTGAAAACAAACCTATTAACCATTACCAGGCAGCAAAGGGTCCTCATTGGAATAAAGCTATCCATGACACATGCTGACTAAACAGGGCACGTGGGAATTAGTTCCAGCACCTAAAACCAAGAATATTATTGGTGCTAAATGGATTTTCAAAATCAAATATCATGTGAATGGAACTGTTTTTTGGTATAAAGCTAGACTAGTAGCTAAGGATTATACTCAAGACGAAGGATACGATTATGGTGATGTGTTTGCACCTGTGGTAAGGCTGAATATTTTACGAGCTGTCTTGGCATTGTCTTGGCACTGTCTGCCAACAGGAAATGGACTGTTTATCGACTTGACTTCAAGCGTGCTTTTCTCAATGGCGAGTTAGAAGATCTTTTTATGCAACAGCCTCCTGGTTTTGCAGATACAACTCATGCTAAATATGTTTTGTCATCTTAAGAAAGGAAAAACGGCCTCAAACAGGCACCCAGATGTTGGAATCACAAGATTAGTTCCCACTCTTGTCAGTTTGGGATATGGAACGTCTCGAGCAGACCCAAACTTGTATTTTCAGTTTCATAAAGAAGCAGTTTCTACTCTTCTGCTACATGTGGACTGCTATATGTGGACGATCCTATAATGATAAAGAATACACCAACTCTTATTGATAGCACAAAGGAAGACTTAAAAGCTAGTTTTGAAGTCACTGATTTAGGATTGATGCATTGAAGTCTTGGCTTGGAAGCTTGGCAAATTTCTCAAGGAATATTTTACAACAGAAATATGTTTCTGAAAGTTTGGATAAGTTTCATATGACAGATTGCAAGGTCTCTCTTATTCCTTGTGATCCAGGTCAGCATTTGACTTGCATTACATGAAGAGGCAGTAGACCCGACTTTTTAAAGACAATTGATTGGAACTTTGCTGTATGTTGAAAATACTCGACCTGATATTGTTTACATAGTAGGAGTTCTCTCAAGGTTCGTGACCGATCCCAAAATGCCACACTAGAAAGCTGCTAAAGGTACTGCAGTATCTTAAAGGCACTATTAAGAAGGGTCTTCATTATTCTCATATGCATGATCCTAAGCTACTATTGCAGTCGTATTCTGATATGGCTTCATCAGATCTGCAAAGGGGCAAATGTCTCACCGGATATGTGTCCTACGGAAACAATGCAGTTAGTTGGAAATCAAAAAAAACAAGCATCCAATAGTATTAATACTATAGATGACAGTTCAAAAGCTTCTCTAGCTCATACACTTATACGAAGATGTGGAATGCTGATCAAGCCAGCACATTTATTTTGTGACAACAGTGGAGCTATTTCACATGCCACTATAAAATGCATCTGTGTTTTGTTCCTAAACCAATGAAGCAAAGCCTTCATCTCTCAGCTGTTGTTCTCAAACAGGGGGATGAGATCATTTTTTTGTTCATGTTATTTCTGTTTGCGTCATAAACAACTACACTGGTCATCAGGGGGGATGTTAGTATAAAATATATATGTATTTACGTAGAGATAACTCAGCATGGTATTGTACGTGTCTAGCTGTGTATATAAACACCCAAGCCACGTTAGTTAGTCTATTCACTTTTCTGAAAGTCTATCAGCCACTGATTGGCATCTTCATCTGTCTTGTTACCTTCATATATTACAGTTATCGTCCATGAAGAATAAAACTTGTGAAGCCAAGATTACCTTCCAAAGGATCTGCAAAACATCTGAATCAATTTTGCCAGGAACCTTTGTTGCAAACAGCCTTGAAATATCTAACAAGGTGACTGCCATTTCTGGCGTGGTCTGCAGCAAAAAATGTTGTGAAATAAGTTGCATATTATTGAAAGCCAGCAAAATCACAAAAAACGGTGTTCAACCCTTCAAGTTGCGACAAGGTATAATGATTTAACATATTTGGTGCATGGCAATGTACATAGTTACATATGCAACCATCTAGCCCTAGTGCTCGTGAACAAGAAACCAATTGGGGCTCACAATTCTAACATCAAGAACTAAGATAAAAAGGATAGAACCAAGGAATTTACCTTAAAGCGAGCATGTAAAGTCAGTAATATCTCATTCAATAAGGATGCTGGCCAGGACTGGTCAGAAAGTTCCCCTCCTATTATTGCTTTTAATTCATCCACATCCTGATAAGGACTCTGCATCCAAATCATTGCCTTGATTGCCGCTGCTCGGACATAGACGCATTCACATGCCACAGTTGTCCGTACTGCTTCCATTAGTGATGACAACATGCTTGAAATCGACTCTCGTCCTCCACTTGCTAGAGATGGTAGAGGAGACACTTTTGCCTTATTAGGACCTGCATATTCATGGCAAATCAGCAGTCATATCTCAGAAGCATATGCCCTTTCTTTTAGTTAGTAGGAATCTATATTACAGGGAGCTCTTAAGAATACAATGGTATGTAAACAGTGATGAGATTTTCTAAAGTTGGGCAATTGATTAAATTGTTTCCTCTGGTTTCAGTAAGAATTACTACAGAAAAATGGCACCAGCCCAAAAGGTGTTCATAAGGAGAGCAACAAAAGAAAAGAAAAGGAAAAACCCACCAACTCTACCCAGATAAAAAGGAATGAAAATTTCCGAGATATTTGGAGAAGGAATGTGTACAATAGGAAAGACCACAATTTTCACTTCAGAAGAGTATAGCACCAAGGGGTTCAGCCCTCTCTTGGTCAAGACGCTGCATGTGATTACAATCCTGCTCCATTTCAGAAAGATAGAGAAGCAGACTTTAGCACATTTATAGTCTTTCAAGAGCTGACTGGAGCATGGATGTGACTGCTGAACGACCAAATCATTCTTTGGACAAAATCCTGCCTGGATGGTTAGATTAAAAGGCGGTTGAGAAGCAGACCTTAGCACATTTATAGACTTCCAAGAACTGACTGCGAATGGATGTGACTGCTGAACATCAAACATTTTTCTAGGAGCCAGATCATTCCCTGGACAAAATCCTGCCTGGATGGTTAGATTAAAAGGCAGTTCCTTCCATGTTTCTCTATGTAAACTTCGAAATTGTGCTGTCATTTAAGAAAAGTCAAACAACACTTTCTTGTTTTCCTGGACCATCAAGAATCATTCGCACATTTTGACAAGCAAAAAAAAGGGGGATTCTGTTACCTTCAGATACCGTACTATCAACATCAAGATCCACTTTTCCAAAATCAACTCCTGTGCTGTCTACAAGGCTCTCTGGGTAGCTTTCTTCATTAACAGCCAATCCAAATGCTGCTGCCGCAGCACGACTTTTGCCAATTTCTTGAACAATTCTCACAGCTGCATGAAGAACAGGCCTCGAGGAGCTTCTAAGAGCAGATTCTAACCTAAAAAGACATCTGTCAGATATCATAATGAAATGCACCAAAAATAAATTATTTATTCTACGTGTTCCTTGAAAATGTAATAAACTTTCGGGAAATTCTGTATCCCTAGGACCAGGAGTCTTTTAAACGAGCCCCTTGAATTTAAAGTTTAAGAGGCAAAGATTGCCACAAACATGCCAATCGCTCAAGATATTCCGCATCATCTGGTTCTGCCTCTCAATGCTGCTTCTAGACAATGGAAAAATGTACGTAAGGGAAGCCCATAAAATGAATCCATAACATTGGAAAAGACCGACTCTTGAGGCAGTTTGTGCCAATTTTTTTTGTATAAACTCAAGACTGTATGGAACCCCTTCGATTACTTCAACAATGGCAGATTTTGTTGTAGCCATTTGCATTTGAAACATCCTTACTGCCTTCCTAACTTAAAGTTTTCAGCAAACCACCAGTTTTGGCTTGCATACAACTATGGCAACGGACAAAGCATCAATATATACCTTCTCATAACCAGCTTAATCAATGGTTGTGGTCGACGGGGTCTTGGAAGTGGACGGTCTTTGGGAAGCTTAGAGGCATCTTTGGTTTGGCTGCCACTTCTGTTGGAAGCTTCATTTTCCTTAGATTGAAAAGCAGCTGGATCAGGAAACTTCAAGATTGCAGAGGTCAAGAGTGCCCAGCCACCTGCTCTGTCTTCAGGCCTGCATCCACAATTCCCTGAAGGTGATCCCTCAAAAAAACAGCAGCTGAAGAAGAGTAAGTGAGTACCTGTCCGTGGTGTCAAGTTTTCCTAAAATGCATGTGATTGCTTCAAAACAGACCCTTTCACTGGGGTCCAAAAGCAACTGATACAAGATTGTTGTGAATTGCACCTTCAAGTCCGGCTTTTCTATCACACCAGAGATACAAAAACGTATCCAATTCAATTCAATACTCCCAGAAAGAACCCCATTACCCAAGATTTTAGGCATACCATCTAGCACACGTGCTCTTGATAGAACATAACAAAGCCTTGTAAGATACACACGAGCCAAAACATCATCGGTATGCAAAACTTCTTGAAGACTACCTGAAAAATTTGGCAATTGCATTTTTTAAAATGACACTGTACTTCTGCATCTAACATATAGACAATAATATTTCAAGATGCATACCTCCAGCAAGAGACAACTTCGCTGCAATCGAAGAGCAGAATGTTAATATTGGACTGATATGCAACAATAAAGAATTGAGATTAGACCTGGCTACAGACCCAATTTCTGCAAGCTTTTCCCCTTCTAACAAAGGCAATTACCTACAGCCATTGCAACACCATAAGGATCGCGCACGGCCATTTCTGATACCATTGCCAATGCATGCCTCACTCCAACTGGATCCGCACATGCAATGCTGTCACCAACATAAAGGAGTCCCAGAGTTAGTCTGATCTTTCTTCCTCCTTGAAAAATGCCTGTATTTGATTCCCATCATACCCTTGTACTGCACGATGCAGAAATGCAGGATTGCCCTGGTCAAGTGGGAGCCTCCTCAAGCTGCTGAGAGCAGCATACTGCAAATTACTTCGCAATGCAGACTGCACAACATACCACTCATATTCATAAGGCTGCCCAAGGTGCCTCAACAAAAGTAAATTCTCGGATCAACTAGAAGCACAGATACAAAGCCTACTCCTACCCTTGGCATCCAAAGAAATGTTGTCTTTGTTTCCACCATACCTCCTTATCTACTGTTTGCCTACCAAACATACCCTTTTTCCTCCTCAGCTTTCCAGCATCTGCAACCTGGACAGTAATAAGAAGTATTTAGATTCTTTGTGCTTGCGTTTATATTTCCAGATGTACCTTCAAAAATCCTCACTTTATCCAGGATTCCAAAAACAATTTCATACTGCTTGGTCACAACATCAGTACTGTTGTTTGGCAGCGATGTTAGGGCCTTCAGTGCTGCAACCCGCCGCGCATGGACTGCCCATATGAGACAACTTCTCAGCTTCAGAATTCATATAAGCTCATTTTGTTGGGAAAATAAAGCTTCCATAATGCATAGGGATAGAGAGCAAAATCAAAGGGCAAGCATTTACCCACAGGATCTTCCTTCCCAGCCTCTGCCACAAGCTGATCAATAACACGAGGTAAAACATCTGCTCTGGTGACACCTCCCGCTACACTAAGATCAGCCAATGCATCCCAATTGGGAGTTGGGATGCCTCCACCAGGAGCTATACCTTGAGAATCACCTTCTCCAAGAATGCGGGCAAGAAAATAGTAAACATAACGTAGTGCGTGCCGGTCTTCGCACTGCTGATGAAGCTGCAGGAACACATAAAAGTCAGCAGTTCTAGACCGTAGCATCTATATGATACTGTGAATAAAAAAATTCAAATTTCAAATGACAAGAGTGAGAAAGAGGAAAGGGACAAAGATACCATGAGAAGTGAAGGAGCCAATGACGGATCAACAGAACTATAAACAGCAAGCTTTGGAAACACATAGTGGACAAGTTGTTTCACTGAGCTTCTCTGCAAATGTTGTCACTAGTTAATATCCACAATTTCCATGGAATGCTTTAAATATGCAGAAACAATGGCAGAAGGAGACCTGATCTGAAGATGCTGAAAGTTCATGAAGTGATCTTGCTAACTGAGAATACGAAAGAGGCTGCAGAAACAATAACTGATATTATTAGGTATCATTATATGAAAGAGGCTGCCGCATCCAATCATGTTAGCGCAATTTTCAGCCATTCCTCTGCAACTGGATGCAGCATTTCAGTAGTGTCTTTTGCATAAATTGCACCAGCTCAAGACCTCGCAGCAATGTCAATGCAGACTTCCATGGATTGCCGTCAAGACTTGAAAAAGATTGGCTCGTCGTTGGTTAAGAACTTGAAAAAAGACTAAGAAGTATATCCTGATGCTTATCTAGTTTCAAATAGGCAACCAAGTCTAAACTATATCTTATGACTCAATCTATTACAACCTGGAATAAGTTTAATTTGCTTGTCCTCGATTAGCAGCATGCATAGTATAAGAAACAGTTAACAATTGGTTGAAAACCAACAAATTTCCCATTAAGTAGGTTATAGTAAGAAACTTTCTGGTAAATGTTCTTGCAGTTTCCTATTAGGACAATAGAAATTTCAAGTTCATGACTGGAATATTCAGCGAAGAAATTATCTAATTCGACCTAAATTGTTTGTCCGACAGTGGTATAGGTCTCTCGTTATATGCATTTAAAATACTTTTGAAGGAAAATTATGGGCTGTGTATAATAAAGTCCAATTGTTTTATCTTAACTTATGCTCGTCAGAAAACTGGGTATACTAAACAAAACTTGTTATTTGCATGCACTTTGTCACTTTACAAAATCCTAAGCAATCAGTGTTTTGCCAGACAGTGTAAAACTTGTCTGATTCATTCGCTCTTAATTATTAATGTTCCACATTCTCAAAAAGCACCGAACAATGGTAGATCCACAAGAAGTAAGCACTTTATTTTAATTCCTTAATGTAGTATCCTGAATACAATACAGTCCTTGTTTCTCCATTTCTTTTTGTAATTTTCTATAATGCAGAGTTGTATGTTTCTGATTGTTAGCAGATGGCCACTGCTGCTATGCTTGATACAATTGGCTGCCCTCCCGTTTTCCAGTGCCTCACATCTCTCAATCCAATAACTCATATTTAAAACAGCACGTGACACCGGGTCAAGAAGCCTAGTAGATCGAGAATAATTGCATGCTATGAACAGTGTTTATGGTGCTTCACCTCCACAATGTGTGTAATTTAACGGCTTCTTGTGAAATCTCAAGGCAAATTTTGTCATTTCAATCTAACGAGCCATTTTCACAATTCACAATCCAAATACGAAGAGGAGAACTAGTCAAGAACAAGAGATCTTCAGTTAAAAACACCGAACTCACCTTTTTTTTCTGTTTCACGGGAGCAATGTTTACTACAGGAGACAAAACTTTGCCAGGTGAAAGCGTGTCGGAAGAAGGCAGCTGCAACAGGTTGGGCAAGCTAGTTTTTTTAAATGATTTCCGACCTGAAAGTATCGTTGTTCCTGATCCAGTGCCAACTCCAGATGCAGTGGGGAGAGACGTAGCAGAGTTCGCAGATGCAGGGGCAGGATCTGCGGATATAAGATCCATGAGGGTGGAACCAGAGACCTCCGCCTGCGCCATAGCTGCTCCTCTACTGTGAGAGACCAGAATACCGCGGAGATCTTTCCAACGTGGAATTTTTGCCCAACTTTTGAAAAATGTAAGGAATGATATAGAATTAAATTGATTGGAAACCCAAGGTCTAAATAACCACAAAATTACTATTAGGATTAGCAAGGTTCTCCAATTCCCTTCCATAAGGTAACCTAAATTCTAGAAAGGGTTGCCGCTTTCTAACCTTGGAAGCCATCTCCACTCAAGAAAACTGTTGAACAGACCTCTGCAGCCTATAGTAAAAGCCATCTGCAGCCTATAGTAAAAGCCAGGCAAGCTGCATTCAGCCGTATGACCCAATCCATATCTGACACGTGGCAAAGATTCATTTTGTGGTTGTCACCTGCCGCTATTGTTGGTCTACATTCTAAAATCTTGTTCCGATGCTACTCTGTATTCTGCAAGAAATTAATCCTAGCCATCCACCTAGCACAAATCCACGGCTGAATGCAGCCTGCTCGGCTTTCCCGTTGAGTGAATGGCCCGGTTGGAATGTCGCCCATCAGGCCATTGACTCATACGAAAATATCAGTTCTGACCAATGGGTACAACCTTGGAGTCCGAGCAAAGGTACCCCCAAGAGGGGCCCAACGTTGGAAATCACAGAGGCAGATGTCTCCCCAGGCCTGCAGCATCTCACTAATGGCAAGGCGGTAGACTTGGATGGCATGCAAGCAACTTTTGTAAGATATGGAAATCACATGAATAACTCAATCTTGAGGTCAGATAGGCTTTGATGCACGTCGTAGAGTCTTCAAAGTGGGCAGAGCATTTTATGTCCATTGACATATGTTTCTTCATTCACCTGCCTTGCCAACCTATGTGGAGGGTTGGTAATAAATAATTGACCGGGGAAAGGCATTTTTACATAGGCTTACCCTGAATGTAGTGATTTTATTTTATTTTTTCATGAACTAGATGGATGGCCGTTGGGCGAGATAGGAAAATGGGCGGTGGGAGTGTGCTTTGCATACCCTAGGAAAATATCTCTTCCTTTCCATATCCCATGAGATTCTTCACTATTATCATCCAAGGAGACAGATTTTCATGTGGATGGCTAGGATGAGAGTATACTAAATCATGGGAGAGTCTGATGTTCTATCGACTTTTCCCATAAGACTTGTATACTCATATAACTTCTGCCATTCTTCAGTCTGGGGTGAACTTGATTGAGATTTGGTTGGGTGAGTGTGGGTGACACAAACATCTCAGCTACGGGAATATTTCATACGCAATGTTCATGATCAGAAAGTAATATTTTAGTTAAAGTAGATTGTTAGGTTTTGTGAGAATGTCGGCTTAGGGGGTGGCTGCATATTTTAAACTGGTGCACCCTAGACTACTTTAGTCCTTATATCTGTTCATCCTAGGGCCCATATCGTATGTTGGGGCCTCTTGTTTCAATTATGGTATGGCTGGGGGTGCTATGGCTTTAAAATATGGAATGCACGATCTGGGCCTCTGGGTGCCCTCTTGTTTCGATTATGGTCATTTATGACTGGAGGTGCCTATGGCTTTAAAATATGAAATACATATTCACCTAAGATTTTGGAATATGAAATACCGAAACTCATCTTTATACGAATTTCCCTAAGGTTTTAGATTTTGAGATATGGAGACTCGAACCTCTACTAAAATAATTCAATATCTTATTAAAAATACTTTAACCAATGCAACCAACAAACTAATGTGCTTATGTTTTCTATTGAATCTATATTTTTTGTCTCTTTTTTTTTGTCTTCAATAATAACTTATTCATTGTTTTAGGGGTATGGTCTAGGAACCCCCATGAATGCGTGAAAGAATAGAATATGGAAACAGAATTGAACGAAAAAATGGAGCAGTTGTGGGAAAGGAAAAGGGTCAGTTAAGGAAGGTCAGGTTTTAGAATGATTGCAATGGCTGTTAGATTTGGTATGACAGGAACAGGTTTTAGATATTGTGGGACATCATCCAAAGCTTGATAAAGGGAAAGTCGTAAAGGACTTGCTTGCCTTTGGAGATTTCCTAACTTCTCTATCAGCCATGGTGAACATCAAAAGTGCCAAGAGTAG
This sequence comes from Isoetes taiwanensis, assembly GCA_021234155.1. NCBI lineage: Eukaryota > Viridiplantae > Streptophyta > Lycopodiopsida > Isoetales > Isoetaceae > Isoetes > Isoetes taiwanensis. Next base: position 1,894,971 of record JAJEKV010000028.1, on the reverse strand, counting down.
GGCTCGATACTCTTCTCCCTTTTGTGGAAGAACCTTGATAGAACAAATATAACAAACGTTTACAAATATTCTCAAAGAAAGACGAATGGTTACCTGCTCAGAAGAGCGGGCTTGGTACTGCACTACCCCACATAAGAGGTAGAAGATGGTTGTTTGATGCAGAAAAAGCTTTAACGCAAGATAAAAAAATATAAAATGCAAGACAACAAGAGGAATATCATAATGCTGAAACCTGCTAAAAGAGGGCTCGATACCATCCTCCTAAAGGATAGTTTGTTTATAGGTTATAATGATGGAAAATTGTATTTCCAATATAGCGACTAATTTAGTGGCTAGTCCATTGGGTTAGTAATTAAGAGATCTTGTGTTCAACTCTCTGGAGGTCTGTCATATATCCTCATATGCATGGGCGCTGCCAATGTGGCATGACGTAAAACTACTATCTATCTATTTTTTTTTTTCAGAGCATGGGGTATTTGTCTTAATATTTTTTAGGGATTTGATGTATTTTTTATGTTGGATATTTCATTTTTAGGGTTTCTATCGTGGTTGTTGAAATTTCATCTCACAAGGTATATTATGGGTCGGGTTAGGATTTAGCGATAATAGAGGAAGGTCGTATATATCATTCAGAATGTGGTTAATCCGGATGCATATGTGGTTAGTCCGGATACCTATGTTCAGTCACGAAGAACTGTGCAATTTGAAGCCCAAATATCAACTTTTTTTGCAATTTTTTTGATCGATTCAACTCTATTTCGCCTTCTTCTCTCTTCATCAATCTAGCATAAAAAGGGTATACAAAGTGATTGGCATGTTTTTAAAGTGGATCAAGCTGCCTATAAAACAACAAGAACCATCCGATCAAAATTTCTTGCAGTTGTACACCTAGCTTTTTGTCTGAATTAATCAATTTTTGGCCAAATTAACTATATGACTGATATTGAGCATTCAGATTAACCATCCGAGTGATATCAAATGTCCAGATTAACCACCCTAACTGATACTAGATGTTCAGAGTAACCACCCACTTGCTTTCAATATTAACCACATCTCGAATTATATATATGGAGTTTCACGATAATGTAGATTTATGTCCACATCTTTCTTATAAAAATGGGATGGGATTGGAAACCATGCCCAGAACCATGGAATAATCTAAGGGCTAAATTTAGCTAATTGGCTTAGCATATTTTCAAAAAATGTTGACTAAAGTAAATGAAAAACAACTTATTCTGGATAATCCCATCAAAAAATTGCAAAAACATAAAATACATAAGAATAAGCCAAAAAAGATGCTTGATACCTGCTCAAAGAGGGGGTTCAGTGCCAAAATACCCTTTAAAAAAGAAGATCGTGAGTGTTTGGTAGAAGTGGTTTACTTATGGATGTCGCACATGCCTTGCCTGTGACAAGCCTACCGAGTTGACCCTCCTGGCAACTCAGGATTGTGTCAAAACTTGCACTAATTCTAGGTGTGTGACACTAATTCTAGGTGTGTTACCATCAGTATTGGCATCATATGTTGATCTTCAGGTTCAGCGCAAATGGTCACAACATGGGGTTTGTTCGGCGGAAGATTGGTATTTTGATGGACAATTGGCGCCCTGGCAATTATTTCTGTGATGGGTTTCGACTTAGGAACGAGATAGTGCGATCTGGTCCCGGATGGCAAATAATCTACTGCTAGACCCTCCCCCCTCCCCCTCCCCCCCACAAGCGACAGGACAGGTGTGGCGCTGTAATTTGAAGATCGACCCCTCAAACCTTTGTCAAGTCCTGCTATGAGCTTCTGGCAAGTCAGGATGAGTTGCCTCCCTCGGATGGATGGGCTTTACAGGTTCCAGAAGATGATTGGAGTAAGATTTGGAGATGGATGTTGAATCCAATTTTGCCTCCTAAGACTCGCACATTATTATGGCAAATAGTGCATCGATCTTTAAAGGTGAACATGTGGGTTCATAGAATAAAATTGTTTATCAGTGAATTATATTCAATGTGTGGTAGTCGTGCTGAGGCCCTGGAACACTGCATGTTCTTGTGCATAGAGATTCAGCCTACATGGCATTGGGTCCAATGCTTATTTCACACCTCTTATCTTATCTTATCTTTTGCAGTCAAGATGTTTTTCTGGGGGTATATCCTAGCAGGTGGCCCCAGGTTAAGAAACTAGCCTTCCATCTGTGTAAAGCATGGCTACTTTGGCTCATATGGAGGAGACGACGCATAAAGATTTTTTGGGATGAAGAGTTGCAACCTGGTGCATTCCTCAACTGAGGTACAAACTATACCTCTTCTACCATGCGTCCCCTTGGAAAGAACAGTTTAAGGCGGCTATTTGGGAAAGGACACTCCTCATTGTAGACAGTCACGGTGTGTTCATTCCGTGAGAATGCATGTAGGTTATGTTTATGCGATATGCGGGCTGTCATCCAAGCATGATTGCTTGGGCAAGTGTACCCCTCTATCGCTCTTCTTGTACTTTGCTTCTTATTAATTAATTAATTTTATTCATCAAAAAAAAAAACAATTGAATATGGTGAATAATTGAATATTCTTTCTTGTATTGATCAAAAGTTAATATCCATTATCAGATACAATAATATCTAGTGGAAATACTATCTTCAATACATTTACAACTGAGAAAATCAATTAGAAGCTTCTCTTATATAACTCAACCATGGTGTCCAGTTGCACCATTGCCACTAATACGAGCATCAACTTGCTCATTCACTACACATGAATATTAGTCCTCGCATGACTAAGTGAGGACCACAAAGCTGCTTTCACATGCATGGAATATCTTGAAAATCTTGGATGACAAAAACATAAGCATAGGCAAAGGCAGAAGATCCTATGTGAGTAGAGAGCTAGACCATGGCAAAGTAATTAAATGAAATAAAACACAATGAGCATCAAAAACAAAGAACATAGCCAAAATACTAAATCATTGTGATACATAACTCCGAGACAATGGGAAGCTCAGTCAGTCTACATGCAGGCCCTGTTAGCATAAAGATGTTCAGCCAACTTACATTCCAAGCCCTGTAGCGGGAGTGGTGGTGTGAACCTCGTTTGCGCATACCCTCTCAGCCCACGTCTGGCACTGGTCAGAGTTGACGTAGCATCCTTGCCAGGAGAACTATGTCTGGTGTCATAGAGCGCAAGAATATAACATAGAAATACAGATGACATGAGCATGTCGGAGCAACCCAGGCCACTGAACCCAAAAGCCCGACTGGGAAGGATCAAAGCACATGATAAAATGTCAAGACAACAAGACACAGTAATGCATTTACTAAGCCATGACATTGATGTTCAATATATATTTGCTACTATAGCTACTTAGATCGTGCTTTACCCCTTACTGAGGTTGCCCATACAACCTATCCATATTGAAGTCGCAAGTTCAGTGATGAAGAGCTTGATAGCAATCCAAACATGTCGATGTACCGTGCTCGAACCACTACTCTAATGTCAATGTAGGCCTAGATCCACATCCAATGTGGATACGTTAGGACATTACTAATATTTGTATTAGGAAAACTTAGCATGATTCTAGTATTGTATTAAAAGACCACTTTCCATAGCTAAGGGGTTTAAATATACAACTAATTTAGAATCTCAAAGTCTAGCATTTCCAGCTTAAAAATCCCTAAGGTCTCACGACCAAAACTGTCGGTAGCCCATGTCAACTGAACCCTAGGCTAATCCCCTAGTAGTCAGTATTACAATTATCTAAGTGTCCACAAACTATTCACATTAGAGGTATATTTATTGATAGATAGTTCGAAGATATTAACAGATCCGTGGACGATAAAATCATATTCTATTCTATTCTATTCTTAATGATTCCATTCTCCCTGCTATTATAATAGCCATAGTCCTTTATCACATAGATACTATTCTCCACTCCAAACCAAGCCCTTTCCTTATTATTCTTAGTATTTTTTCTTTGCAAATCAAATCAGCAATATGCAACCAAAATACCAGTGAACTCTTAGGATATATGGACTGTTGGTCTATATAATCTCACCCCTTCTACTCTATACACCTCGTCTTGATTCTTATTGGAACTTAGAATTGCTAGGGAAGGGTGTCCGTTGGCTGCGCACTTAAGCGCATAATCCATATGCCTGCTACATAAGCAGCTTGTAAGCTGTATGCTCCACATTGCAACATGCCCAAGGAGATGCTCCATAGCACTTATCCTCTGAAATACCAAACTGGCATTGCGAGCTCAACATATGAATCTTCAAAGTTATGGGGGTATAGGTACCACCAGGGCTAAGGCAGTACCCATATAGGCTATAAGATAGCCACGCAAGGCTACCTAACTATCCAATCCCCTTGTCAATAAGGGCTTACAATTACATATTTAGGACTAATAAAGCAGCTTATTTACTGTAAAACAAGCATCAAAATAATCAACAGAAGTGGTATTTACAGAAACACATTGATATTGCTATGAATTATTTACAAATGTCTTTCTATTAAACCACCTTGAATTGATTGTCTTTTATCAAAAGCAAGAAGAAATCATGATGTCCTTTAAGATGATCATTGGAATGATTGTTCTCCATTGGTTGTACCTGAAAAAAGACAACCCATTTTCACATAATAATGGAGCACAAATATTTAAGTCATACCTAGAGTATACTCACCACTACTAGTTTGTTCGCCCATTGACATTAGTTTCCCTTTTGCTCTTCAGTAGCAAAAACCTCCTCTTTCTCATCTCATATGCAACCATGTCAAATTCTCTGGGCTGACATAAAGGAATGTGACGTCGGCCCATACCATATAAGAGGCTTCTCAATCTTCTGGTGCCAGCCTCCCATTCAACCTCTGCCTTCTTTTGCATCTCTTTCTCTTCTTTCCTTCGTTTCCTACCTACCTCAATTAATTCCTTCTCTTTCCTCTTTCTTGCTTGAGCTGCCTTTTTTTCTTCTGCCTTTTGTTTCTTAATGCTTTCAGCCTCAGCTTTTCTAGCCCTCTCTTCCTGCACAGCCTTAATCCACCCATCACTTGTAATGTAATGCACTTGAGGATTTTTAGGTAATGTGGCTGTGTTAGATGGAGTTTTAGGCATGGATGTCACTAATATAGATGGTGCAACAAATGCATCTAATCCGTTCTTGCTCGTAGATGCGTCAAACATTATTTCTGCAATTCAAACAAATACATAATAAGTTCAAATTTATAAACTGTCAAGACATCTAATAATCAGTTATGACCAAAAAATTCTACTTATTATAGTTAATATGATCATCTCGGTTGTACAACATTCTCCCTGTTCAATTTGATCTGACGTATTCCCCAACTCTTGACCTGTTTTACAGCTTGAACGTGCCAAATAGCAACAATGTTTATAATAAACTTGTTTATACCTTTGCATTCAAAAATGAAAGTTAAAACGCATCGAATGATCATGCACAAACCATGGGGCTTTTGACTTGTTTATTTATCATTCTGGGCCAATTCTGAAAACAAGCACAGCTAAAGTCAAAGCCACCCATGTCAATTGGCAGCCAATGGACTAGATATTTCCTTCTATCTTCTAGATCATAGACCTAAGTGTAAATGAAGCAACATGCTTGGACGAACCTGCGGTGGATGGAAAAGCATGCTCTCACGCAGTGCTTGGACCAGCTTGATCAGCAGTAGCCACATTCATCAATATTTCTAGTCCTTGAATTCTGTATTAAGAGAAAATGATCAAACAAAGTTTTTCGAATAAACATTGCTAAATGTCATTAGTAATTTCAAAAGTTAATAAACTCACCTTGGCACGAATGCATCATCCAAGTGCTGCTCATGATCATGTGGCCCTAAAAGAGGATCGATATCTTCTTCATCCTCAAGTTGAAGATCTTGGAGTACAACACATGTTCTTGAGAATGCAGGACGATCTATAACAGCAGGGTTTAATGGCCAAATTCCAATGGCTTCAAAGCCAGCTCTACCCTAACCTCTAATCTAACCTGTTGTTGAGGATGCAGCAGTAATAAAACCATCTATTACAACAGGATTTAATGGCCAAATCCCAGTGGCTTTGAAGCCAGCTCTAATATTCTCAGGTGTAAGGGCCGTAGACAATGCTTTCGAAATTAAACCTGCACAAGAATAATAAGGTCAACCTAACAAAGGAAAGAACTTGGAAATTACATCAACATACCTGCTAATTGTGCCTTATTTGGCTCCAAGGTGCCATCATTCATATTTCTCCTGAAATATTGCTTAAATGGTCCAAAAACTGCCACATCAAGTGGTTGCATTTTGTGAGAAGTATGAGGAGGTAGAATTACAAGATGAATTCCTAGAGATCTGGCTAGAAGGATGACATGATCTTCTACATGACTGCCATGTCCATCTAAGATTATAAGATGTGGATTATTTTCATCAACACCCCAGGTACATTAGTCTTAAAATGTTCTTTCAACCAAAACATGAACAATTCACTAGTCATCCAAGCCTCAGGCTGCACGGACATACCAGCGCCAACCTCACAATTAACAACATGATTTGCTCTTAGCCTATTGCCTTTGAAAATGTAAAAGTTAGGCATAACACTGCCGGAAGCATTACAACAAGCTAAAACAGTCACCCACTCTCGATTTCTCATCACCATCTCATGGACAGCCCTACTTCCTTTCTTGGCTATAATTCTTAAGCCAATAACTTTCCCTGCTTGAATGTCTGTTTCATCCGCATTCCAGATACGGCTAGGATCAAAGTTAAAGTGGCTATAAACTCCTTGTAAAGTTGTGTAGAAGCACCCAAGTGTTGTAAGATTCATTGCTCGTGCTCGTGCCATATCTAAAGTTTCTGTAGATCTCAGTGCAATATCAGGGTTCCTTTTCTTGAATAAATTCCACCATTTGTCTCATGGCTGGCCATTTGCCCATAATGTATGCGCATTGCCTTCACCTATTTTTGCTGCCTTCATCTTGAATTGTTCTTTTGTTACTCCCATGCCTGCTGCTACTCCATCTAGTGCCCATTTCTTTAGCTCCATTTCTTGCTCACTGCTTAAACACTTAGGTTCCTGGCCAGCTTTCTTGTTATACTTTCCTCTCATCCAATTTCTGATAGAAGATTCAGGAATGTTAAACTGTCTTCCAGCTTCCCTGATCGTTAGTATCTCTTTACTATCTAACATCCTAAGGGCTTCAAGCATATTTTCAACTGACCAGCCTCCTCTAACCATCCTTCTTAAAGCCCGTTGTTGTTGAGGTGCTGGATTGATATTGTGCAAACTTTTTTTTCTAAAATGAGGGAGATCCACTCTCTTCCTTTTAGGAACTGATGGCATTGGCATTGCCCTATTTGTCCTATTAGTATCTAGCCTTGATCTTGTGATAGGCATGTTATCCAACTGATCTGCCAAATAGAAATCAAATTGAGAAACAAAAGACTAAGCATCCAATTAACTCCTAATAATTTAGCAATAACTGAAACTTAAAGAAAGCATAATATGGAATCTCAGAAAATCAGCATGTTCATAGCCAAAGAAAATGCAAGAAAGAAAGATCAAGAGATTTGCAGCCTAGATTTGCAGCCTAGAAAGATCAAGAATGCTAGAAAGCCTAGATTTGTTGTATAAATTAATAGCAAGCATAAAGCAAAATCTCGTCAAATCCACACATTCGTATCCAAAGAAAATGCTAGAAAAGATCACTGACCTTTGGATAGCAAAGAATTGCAGCCTCTAAGCTACAGTGCAGTGATTCATGGATGCTGGAGAGTCTAGATTTGTAGCCTGTAAACTAAGGTGTAGCCATTTGTGGATGCCGGAGTGCCTTCCCTAGATTACACAGCAGCCTTTATTGAATGCCGGAGAGCCCTAATCTACAACGTGCAGCCGTTCAGGGATGCCGAGGAGCATCCCAACATCCTCCAAACATCATTCGTTAGCTGTGTACGCATCACTAATTGGAACGACAAAAAGTTCTTCTGTGCACTTTCCACGCCCGCATTTGGGATATCCACGTCCGCAATTGGAAAAACGTCGTCGACGGCGTACCTCCCCTATGTATTGCCCTCTTATCAGTTATCCCTAAAGGTATAATCGGCATAGTCATTGTCCTTCTCTTCTTCTATTACAGGAACGAATATTTGATACCATCCATCTATTCTCACACCCAATAGATATTCTCAGCTTGTAACGGTGATTTAATTCATCAATATCTATAACCCTTGATTAGTTAACCTCCCATTATCTGTTATTTCAATTATGTTCTAACCATCCCTGGGACGTTTTTAAATGTAATATCACCGTATATGCTAGACTTACTCTAGCTATTTCCCTGATTAAACTCTTTGCATGCCCCTTAGTACATTGTACCTACCGAAGCACGAATATGCTACTATCTTCTAATATGGCATACATCTGAATGTCACAGTCGACATCCTTGATATATAATAGAATAGAATAGAATAGAATAGAAATTAACGTCCCTTGTGCCCTCAGGCCCCTGGACTTGTGTAGCATGGACGAACTCCCTGAAAGGGCGCTACTAGCACATCATGCTGTTCTGATGTAGCCTTTTCTGAAGGCTGACTTTTTTCTATTATTACCAGCATCCCGCTTTACATCGGCTTCGTGGCCGTGCGGTAATGCGTTGTTATCAACCAGCTTTTAACTGAACAATTTGTGTGGGGTTTATGAGCCGCCTCTTGTGCAGTTCATATTACAAACCCTCTTTCCCTGTGTACTTCTTGGTGTCTGATCATCATTCCCTGGATCGCGTCTGCCAAATCTCTCAATGATTCTGTCCTTGTCATCAAAATATGTATTGGTTGCCCCCATCTTATATTTCTGTACCTGTCTCTGATGTCCCCGTATATCGGGCACTCGTTAAACATGTGGTTCTCATCCTCCACTCTCCCAGTGTCGCAGATTCTGCATATTCGATTCTCCTTGTCTATTCCCCTCCACCTGTCCTTTTCGATTCTTAGATCATAACTCCCCATCCTGAATCTAGCCAGTATGTCTCTTCCGGCTTTTCCCAATATGTTATCCCCGTACATCTGGTGTCATACCTGCTGTTCTAGATTGAAAACTGTCATGAGCCAGATTGTCTTGGGTCCTGTGTGTTTTTGCATCCATGTTCTTGTAGCTCTGTCTGCCCATTCCTCATTCCACTACCCTTCGTTTATTAGGTCACTCAGATTCAATCCCATCTCTCTGGTCCATCTTGCCACTTCCTTAAACCATCCACTGCCTATGAGAATGTGTGACTTTGCCGACTCAATGATTGCAATACTAGACAACTTCCCCTGAAGGTCTCCTGCATTGTCCTTAATTAGGTACCTGATGGTCCTCTCCCATGCTCTCACCTCCATTGGTTTCTGCCCAGTTTCGAGTATCATGATTGTCAGTGGCGTATTTGTCCGTACCTTAAATTCCTATTTGTGCCATTGTCTGAGGATTCCTTCCTGTTTTTCCCATTTTTTGTTTGTTAAGCCTGGCCCCCAAGCTTCCGCCCCGTATAATTGTGTCGTGGCTACTACTGCACTGAATAAGTAGCATTTGATGTCCCAGTCAATTATTCTACTTTTGTTGCAGAATTTTTTCATATTGAAATAGCTCCCTATGGCTGATTGGAACCTCGTGTCTGCACCCTTAGCCCACTTCCCCATGCCGTGTGCATCATACCCCAGATACCTATATTCCGTTGCTTCCTCTATTTCTGTCTCCCTATATCTGAAGGGTCTATGCCTATTCTTATGGCCGAAGATGACTATCTTGGTCTTTGCTAGATTTACTGTTAGCCCTATTTTTTCACAGAAATTTTCCAGTATTTTTAGTAGTCTGTGCATCCCCTTATTTTTTGTGGCCATCATGCTCAGATCGTCAGCGTACAGCATAATTGGTACCTTGGTATCTCCTAACGTAGGGGCGTATTCGTCCCCTTGCTGTTCGGCTATGTAACTCTGTAGTGCATCTATGTATATCCCAAATAGAGTCGGGGATAGAGGGCACCCCTGTTTGACGCCTGTATCACAGTCTATTGGCGGCCCTTCTTGCTCCATCTTTGCATACACCCTATGGTATAGTCTTGGAATTGATCCTACCATGTTTCTTGGTGCTTGCATGTCTATCAACCTTTGTAATAGCTTCTCTCTCGGGACTGTGTCGAATGCTTTCCTAAAATCTACAAAACAGCAAATTATCTTTCTTCCCTGTGCTTTGTTCAGCTCTATTAATATCCGGAGGGTTACTAAATGGTCTGTGGTTGAGTGTTCCGGCCTGAAACCTGCTTATCCTTGTGCCCTCAGGTTTCCCGCTTCTGCCCATTTCTTCAATTTGTTGTCCAGTGCTTTTCCGAACCATTTTGCGAAGATGGAACTCACCATTATTGTCCTATAGTTTCCTGGATCTTGCCTGCTTCCTGCCTTGTGTAGAGGTATGACCCTGTTGTATGTCCACCTGTCTGGAAACCCTGTGTGTATTATGCCGTTGAAAATGTCCATGACTACTAAAATGTCTACTAAATCTTTTCGATATCCACGACCGCAACCTTATTATTATATAAATATAGTAACATGTGTGAGCCAATCCTAAGTCTAGAGTCATATGGACGATGTTATCCACCATAATTCAACTTCGAGTTATATTGTACCATATACATGTTGTGGTTTTAACACCACACTTTCTATAGTCTCTGAATAATACCCATAGAAAAACCCTAGTTCAACTTGATCCCCAAGCTCTAGTCACACATTCAACAATGAGAGTTGCCACCCTAAGTTCATGGTGAACGTGTTCAATGCCTAGTATAGGAACTCTTCTCTCCATTATTTCCGTATATCACACGGAATTATACACCCTTTCTTCTTTACGTCTGGATTAAATCCTCCTAGTAGGCATATACGGACAAGGAGCTACTTCTTGAGAGACAAACCATAGTACCAAGTCCAGACCACATTCTCCTTGAAGAGTTGTCCACCGGCCACCTACCTTGTTAATATTCCACACTTTGGGCTATTCAAAGTGTCCTCTCAAATTTCCTATATTTGAAATGTTGTTCACAACAACTTTCATGCTCCCCTTATCTCACACGTGTCGTCTGGGTACATTGTTTGCTTCCTAATATATCATTCATTGGAGATCAACTTCTGATAATAATATGGCTCTATCAAAGCTCCACCAGCATACCTTACTTGCCGCTTTTAGACGATTGTGCCAAATACTAGCAATTGTCGCTTCTCATTCTAATGGTCTTATAGGATGCCTATTCTCGTCTTCACTTATTTTGGCCTCAATTCTCCTAACCTTGTGTGGATACTGCATTCCACACTATTGGCATCTCGCCGGAATGGACATGAATGCAAATTCATCCCCATTTGTATGGGACTATGTTCTCATCTTACTTATGCATAATCTTACATTCATGTTGCACACCTTAGGAACTTAAATCTCCTTACGAAACACAAATTATATGTAATTTTATGGTCATACCTTATGGATCCGCGTCCCTTAACGGCATTAACTTGCTAGCGCCCCGTGAATCATATCTTGATTCAAGTGGCAATAGACGTAAGATATAGAATGAACAGTCTATATCTCGATCGCCATTGTTAGAAACTTACACTTCTAAAGTGATATTCCTTTCATAAGGTAGACAATTGAGGACTGGCTATAAGCCTAGCACACTGTAGGAGCCCTGTAGCCACACTAGGCAAGATTCCACCTCCGTTTCACCATTGTACGCATTGTGTGGTGCTGGATCACGATATAGCATCCACAGCCAGGCGGGCTCTTGTGCACAGGCCGCAATTACTGGGTTTTAAGGGTTCTATCTAGGAACATCTCTACTTATAGATGACCTTTAAGTATCTACCCTCCTTTTACCTATACAACACAGGAGGAACAAAAAGAGAGAACACAATCACAATCAAAGTATCCATCATCATCATAGTAACACATCAGAGAGTAATTAACCATTCCGTCTAATTAAAGAAGTGTTAGCTGAAGCACAACTATCTAGGGACTAACCAGTCTCTTGGCTGGAGCCATTGTCACGAAAGGCTTCCATTCTTCAAGTCTGATGATGTGACGCTCCTTGCGCTATATACAGCAGCCCGTGGTATACAACGAAGGACCTTCCCCATCCAACAGCTACCCGTCGTATGGACCCTCTGTCTAATTCGTGTCTAGAGTGGCCAGATTATCGAGTAGAGGCACAGAGGTGTCATTCCGTCCCGTCCTCTAGGGGTCCCTATATCAGCAGAAGCAAAACATATAAACATAAGCACTAGCAATAACATAACAACAATAAACTATCTCGAAGGGTAGTGATAATCCATCCATCCATGTCATCGAATACAACAATACAACAAATGCGTCAAATACATCAAATAAAGGCTCCTACCCAGGGCTCAGACTCAAAGGGAGAGTCAACCGGACTCGCCGGCCTCCCGATAGAAATGCACTTTGTTATGGCAATGACTTGGCCGGGTAATAGACAATGGCTAGGGTTGACCACTCCATCCTGCCTCCCGCATTACTTTGCAGATAGGCTAAATCAGCTCGTCGTGGATCAGAATCCCCGCCGAGACGTAATCCCATGGTATCACCCAACGAGCCTACTCCCTGGTTGCATCTCCCTCGACCGATGAGGTAGGAAGGGCTTGCATCTCCCTCCCTAAGTGTAGTGGCTCCATGGGCAGCTAGAGGATCGGGCGACACACGCCCCGCACTGACCGGACTCCCCAAAACAAGAACCAAGTCGGCATTTGCAACTCTTGAGAGTCGTATGGCGACACCATTGACCCAGAAGTGTTCTGCCCATACCCTACCACACGGCGGCCGACTATAAGCCTTAGCCGCCATGGGACCCCAAGAGTCGCTCGCCGCCAGGTCCTCCCTCCACTTTGCCAACACCGACCCGTGCTGTGTGGTGTCGGGCCACTTCATAGCCTCCGTAGCCGTGGGGCTCTATGCACAGGCCGCATAATAATGGAAATTAATGGGTCTAAACTAGGAGCATCATCTAAATAATGGCTATTAGGTCTCTACCCCCCTTCCCAATACACAAAAGGTGCAAACATAAGATCAACCATCATCATATATCAACATAACATGATAAATAACAAGAATAACAAATGATCCTAATAACATACATCTAACTTATAGTTAGGGTTCATTGATTAGCGTTCATGCTCAGAACTATAGGTTGTAGAACGGCTCTACTATGACACAATATGCAACTCTCTGGAGTCTACTCGAAATACCTGCTCCTGTCGAGCTGTCGCCGGCTCCCTGGTTCTCCATCTCTAGAAGGTGGTTTGAGTAGATGACCTTCCTCAGCTATGCTTGTCCTTCCGATCGCCATCATGACCCTGGCCGTCGGGGAGACCATCCTCAAATCGGAGTTGTGGGCACGAATTGGTGGATCAGAAGTTGGTGGAGCCAAAAGTGGTCTAGGTTTAGGGTTTGGCCTTTTATGTGTTAGGGTTCACATGAGGGCCACTTGGCTCCAAATAGGGCGCGTCCATGTGGCGGGTCACCTATAGAGTGAAGCCATGTGGAAATGGGTCACCTCCTAAGGTTGGCGAAGTTATGTAAATAACTTGGCCATGCCCCCACACTCGGTGCATACAAGTCTGCTAGTGTAGATTTGTATAGTGACGTAGGCCTAGTATTTATATCGTATATTCTAGGGGAACGTCACATTCTCCCCCCTTAGCATAATGTTGTCCTCAGCATTACGTAAGGTGAAACGAGCCTGCATCAACATTATGCAAAAATAACAGTACTTAAGTTAACACTTAGAATTTATTATGAAAATAACTTATGATATCTGATCTATATATGTTCTGATCTATTATCTATATATGTTCTTATGTTTCGCGCTTATCCGACCGTCCGTTCGAGATCCGACGGCTCACATGGGTTTGGGACGTATCCTACGGCCCAGATGGCCTGGGAGTTTACATATATAATATGTGTACCATGGTCCTACGGTCCAGATTGATCTGATCCTGACCGTCGGTCCAAGATCCGACGGCTCACGTGGCTTGGGGACACATCGTACGGTCCACGCGGCTTTGGGAATTATATGTAATAGATCCTACGGCTCATATTGCTTTTATATGGTGAGATCTTGATCGTTGATCGAGTCTAAGATCCTAAGGCTCATATTGAATGCTCGTTCCTTAAGGAAAGGCTTTTAAAAATTTTTATGTTATTGGGGGGATTCGAACCCTGGTCCTCAACCCCCCAAACCCCCCACTCTAACCACTAGACCAAGCATTAATTCTATGAAAAATTTATGTTTCAAATATACTTAAGGGTAATATTGTAATTAAGATAAAATAAACTATAATATTCTAGGATGTTTTGAAATTTTCAAAATGTTTCAGAAAGTTCTAAAATGTTCTAGAAATTTCTAGAATGTAAGGGAATCCAAGAGAATTAAAAGGAATATAAGGAAATCTCATAAATTGTAAGAGAATCTAGGAAAATATACAAGTCTAACGGAATCTCTTAAAATCTAATTGAATCTAAGGGAATCTTCATAATATCTAAGGGAATCTAAGAAAATCTTGATGAAATCTTAGAGTTTTTTTTAATATTTTGCAAAGAGCGACAATAAAATGTTCTAAAATGTTTTATAATAAAGGTGTACAATATAAATCTTGAAAAAAAAAATATTCTAGATGCTCAGGGCAAGGCAAGCTTTAGTCTAAAAAAAATAGAAAATGTTTTAAAAATATTGCACAGATCCAAAATAGATTATTTTAGAAGGTTTTAAATGCTCATGGGTAAGCACCTCAATCAAAATAGAAAATTCTAAGAGAATCTAGGAGAATCTAAGAGAATCTCAGTAGAATCGTTGGTTATCTAGAGCACTATAGGGCCTTACACCGTAAGAATATGCTAAAACTGGAACAATGTGCCGTAGGACGTATTAATTTTCTTGTCTAATTATATCGATAAATGTAAAGGATATATTCACATCCATACAAAATTATATAGCCTTAACAAGTCTTATATATAATAACATAATAACATATTTAAAAGCCACAAATTAAAACAAAATCTTATAACTCCTATTCATGTCGTGATGTGCTCCCATCCGTTTGTTGCCATTACTTCTATTGGCCCACCAAGTAGCACGTCACGTTAGTTTAATCAATAAATTGTGGTTTTCTAAGGGTCCACCCCCTTTAATTTAACCTACATGAATGCAACATTTCCCCAGCGTAGGGGGGGCTTCCCCCATAATGGCCGTGGAGATGTGTTCTATCATGCCTAAGATGAATGCATGTCTAATGCCTACACCTTTCGTCACCCTCGGCGTAGGTGGCGGCTTATCCTCCATAATAGCCATAGACTCTAGGTGGTTCCTATCATGCACTTATCCATGATCTCTGCTCTAAGACTCATGCATGCTTACTCAATCTATAGGCATTAAATCATGGCATAAGGAACATTAAAGATGATCCCATCATCGCGCATGACCACATGCTTGCCTCTACATGCATCCTGAATACTCGTAGATGAATGCATACACTCTTTTGATCCTTGATCGCCAGATTTTTTTGTCAATGCATGCACTCACCTTCTCTTTGATGTCGATAATATCGATGGCGAAGTTATATCTTGCATTGTTCAGAAACCGGGGTATTGCTTTTAATGATCGATGGCACGGACGCCGCTGTATTTAATGATAAGTATTTCCACGACCAAATATTGGATGACTTGAGATCTTCTTGTTTTCTTATATGCTTTATCAAGAAGAGCTTCTGGAACAATCTCAAGTTGTTTATCAGTCATTATCAATAAAGTTGGAGTCTTCAATATCTCCTCTGGATTAGGAGTATGCTTCTTAAGAAGGCTTATGTGGAAGGCTTTATGAAGTGTCAAGTGTGCGAGGAGATCCAATTTATAGGATTGGTTACGCATCCTTTGAATGATTTGGAATGGTCCTGCCCACCTTGAAGCAAGATTCTTGCAATTGCCAAAGTGGAGGTTTGCTTGTTTGACCGAGTCAAATATTATCCTCTACTTGGAATTTCCTTTTGGTTCTGTGCTTATTGGCTGCTCTTTTGTCTACTTGCTGCTCGGAGGTGGCGTCAAACTTCTTCAATCAATTGTTGCATCTACAGCCATAAAGCATTTGCATGAAGATTCATTCTTCTCCATCTCAATCTCTTGAACATAATAAGTGTATTGCATGTAATCATAAAAGAACAAGCATCGGCGTAGAACTATTAATCCTCGACACCATGGGGATTTCCAAAACCCAATTAATGTCGTGATTGGTTTGCTTTGATAATTGCATTAGGCCATACAATTTCATCTTTGAAGATTAAAGCATTTCTCCCCTTCCAAATTCTCCACAGGAGAATGTACCTCTACCATTCTACTGAGTTGGCTAGGAAAAAGAGGTCAATGGCTTGCATGTTGGTTAGACCAGGAATATTTATCTCAGTTTCAGCTAATTCCAGTGTCCATTCAGCCCAAAGACAACTTTTAAAGAGGTGTTCTTCATTTTTTTCGGTCCCTGCAAACACCTAATACAAATATCAATGTTAGACATATTTAACCTCCATTCTTCTTGTTGGTAGCAAGGGCTCTATGCCAAAGCTGCCACATAAAAGCTTTGATTTTCGGATGGATGGGGCTCTGCCACATAAAAGTTAAGTTCCTGATGGCTCTCTCTGGCTCAATGTTCCATTTGGTATGAATGGAAATATTTTGATTCCTATAAAGGTACCTGTAAGCCAAGTTGACCCTCAGAACCACAAAACCATTAATATGCCAAAATTCATCGAAGTTATGCCAATCTCCAACCGCCAATTTCAGTGGAAATACTATTGAACACCGCTTGAGTCATCACCCGCATCCCTAAGAACAGACTCATGATAATTAAAATCATGGATGATATCCCTAATGTAGATTATGCCTCTATTAGTCCATTGCTTGGTTAACTTAGGGAAGTTATTAGCCAAGCACATGTTGGGATCTTCCAGAATCAATGAGAAGCTCCAAAAAATTGGCTGATCCTAAGAGAGCCCCTCTTTCCATGTATACATACCCTTAATCTTAACCCAAGCTCTGATCCACTTCTTGATAATCAAGGGTGTGGAGGAGGGGACTGTGAAATCAAAATAGACACTATGAGGGAGCTGCAGCCTGAGGTTCCTCCATCCAAAGGGGTGGCATTTCTCAATATAATAATGAATGAGACAACTTACAGGGTGATTAATTTGGTTGTTGCAGGCCCTAAAGAAATATTTTGCAGCCAAAGCAGTAGCCTGCTTCTCAATATTAATCACCCCCAATCCTCCCTTACTTTTTTGCTTGCAACATTCCTCCATGGAGATTGGAATCCAACACCTTCGACTTGATCCCCCTGCAATGAACCTTCCAATAATGCTTTGCATCTTAGCAAGTCCTTTCTTAGGAGCCATGATAATTGAAGACTGGAGAGGAGGAGATAACCGAATTTGCCAGGATGGCTCTTCCATTTTTGGACAAAAACTTAGAATTAAGAGAATCAACCTTCCTGTAAACTTGTCAATAAGGTCCTCCCAAGGGTCACAAGCATTGACTCTAATAGCATATGGAATGCCAAGAATTTTAGTCTTAGTGTTAGGGGAGAGATACATACATCCTAGGGTTAAAGCTGCCTGCTCACCCTCCTCTTGATGCCTTGAGATAAGCTTTCTAGTCTTAATGGGTTGATTTTGCACCCCGAGCATTTGCCAAAATTTTCCGTGATAGCTTGAGGTTGTGAATGGACCGCCCTCCGTATGCACAAAAGAAAGGTATCATTTGCAAAATGAACATTCGATCTCATTCTCCCCCGGAGGGGGAGACCAAGGCCTTTGATTAGATGAAGATTCCTTGCCATTTGAAAATTACTATTCAGCCCTTCCATGACAATTAGAATTAAAAAGGGAGCAAGAGGGCAACCTCACTTAACCCTCTTTTAATATCAAAGAATGGACTGCATTTTCCATTTATAAGAACAATGATCTAGAATTCTTTAATAATCTTTTGGAAGATGGAAAATGACGTATCACGAGAATCCCAATTTTTTTGCAACACCAACTCGAAAAATCTAGCTCACCGTGTCAAAAGCCTTTGTAATGTCGAGCTTTAGAGGCCAATTGGTTGGTTGGAATCCTTAGCCCAAGTGATGCCTAAGGAGGTAGCCCACATTATCCGTGATATACCTTCCTCTAAGATAAGCACTTTGAGTATTACTTATGACCTCTTCAAGAATGGGTTTGAGCCTTTGTAGCTATAGTACCGGTAATTAACTTATAAAAACCACATTAGTAAAAGAGATGGGTCTATAATCCGAGAAAGTGATTGGGAGCTCAATCTTGAAGATGAGAGCAATCGATCGTGTTGATCCCCGCAAATTCAATTGTTTGAGGGACAAGAATTCATTGAAACAATGTCCTTACCAAGGAGTTCCCAAGACTTCTTAAAACATTCAGCTGGAAGGCCATCAAGGCCTGGAGTTTTACCATTCTCCATTTTCTCGAGAATCTTGAATATTTCAAAGAAAGGTAAAGGGTCTAGATAGAGTCTCATTCATACCATTGGTAACTTTCTTTGGATATGCACAAAATTTTCTATATCAGCCCCTAACGTCTTGTTCGGTTCCCCATGATTCCGGAAAAGTGCTCTCCTAACAACACATTTCAATTGGGTGTCATTTTCAATGCTATCACACCGACCCCAAATTTTGGTCCAGTTGTTTTTACTTATACTTGAGTGTTGTTTTATGCCAAAACACACCAAATGGCCCCGGTAAAAGTCCACGCGGGTCTGCTTATCCGGATTTGTACAAAGAGACAAGTGGTTTTTGGCGTAAAATTTCCACCGTGGTTTTTGCACTTTTTTTTTTTTGGTCAACGTGTCCTTTTTTCACTATTGTTTTTCGCGAAATTTTGTCAACGCAGGGGTTTTTTCACAGCCACACGCTTGTTGTTCATCAAAATAACACGTGGGTGGTTTAGATATTACTACACATGTAAACTTAAATTACAACGTCAAAGTAAGATGGTTTAGGAAAAAAAGTTACATGTCATTTAACCAAATACCACCATATTTAAATCTAGCTATTGTTTTTTAATGCTACTAACTATTGTTTTTCTAAAATAAAGACATGTAAAAAGCACTATTAGTACACATAGAAAAGAAAGATGATGTTTCCAATGTGTCTTTAGGCCAATGTTTTTAGGAACCATGCGTTGTTTATCTTTAAAATGGCACGTAGGGGTTTTAACTTTACGACACTGAAAAACTAAATTACAACACTAGAAATAAAGGACTACAAAGAAAAACGTGTAGGAAAATGAAAAAATAATATTTTCAAGTGTTCTTTTTAAATATAGACATGTTGTTTCAAGTGTTGTTTTTACAAAATTAAAAAATCACCCATAGCCTTTTTTTTTTATTTATGAAACACTACATGTGTTATTGAAATCTAGCTATTGTTTTCCTAAAATAAGGACGTGAAAGTAATATTATAACACGAAAAAAACATGAGTTTCTAATGTGGTTGTTTAAATGTGGTTGTTTAATCAATGAGATATTGACACGCGTGGGCATGCTTTTGAAATAAAAAAATTAGTATTACATGTAGGAAAAACAATTGTTGTTTCTAATGTCTTGTAAACTAATTTATAATTTAAACCATTTGTCTCCACTTTCATTTTTGCTACTGCTTATATTTATTAAAGAATTCCACTTTGGTTTTTGGCTATTGTTCACCTAAAAAAAAAAAGAAAAGAAACATAAAATCAATATTCAAAATATAGAGGAAGCTCCTTGTATAAAGAATGTAAGAAGACAATTTTGTTTATGTATTTTGAGAAAAACAAATTGAATGTAGATTTTTTCAACAGATTCAACATTTTTAGAACGGGTTTTTGAGGCTAATCTAATATAAATAGCTTGTTCCTTTAGTTTCATTTCACAAACATCCTCCGGTCCATTTTTTTGAAGGAGAAGGTTTCACGTTATCCCCGTAGGCAACGATTCAATCCTTCAATAGGTAAAGCGCAAGCCCTCGCCTTGATTGGGCCTTGATTCCCAAAATAACACGTGTCGTGCAAATTGAGTCACCTATCATTTAAGGAACAAACTCAAAACTAACACAAGATTAATTACTTTAAAAGATAAAAACTAGTCCGATCTTCTTGTTCTATTTTCTTAAGCTCGTTGCTCAAAATGGAGCTTCTAGGTCGCGAAGAACCCCAAATCCAATCCTTTGTTGCTTTGAGATACCATTTCCTAAAGTGCCCAAAGATCTGAAAGGTAATGCTAGAACTAGAGATCAAAAACACAAAGAAAAAATAGATAATGCCATACCTCTGTTCTTGCTTTCTGTTCTTGCTCCGCCATAGCTCGCTAGTCGCTCTTTCGGCCAAAAGATGTCATGGCTAGGCGCAAGACGATCCACCTTACCGAACACAATCAAGCTTGGATCTGACTTATTTATGTGCCTGGCTCCCACATATACCCACAGGTCAAACCCAACTCCAAATCCAAATATCAAATCAAACAATTATGCCTGCTTTGGGAGGTTATCTTTAGTAAGGACCAAATAAAACCCCTGAAAGGAACAACCGGAGCCCATAAATCAGCCTATGGCGACTAGCCCAATCACGCTTTGAATGTATACAAGCATATTAGCGCAAGCTCTAGGCGCCAAGACTAAAGCTCGGCGCCATCCCATCTCAAACGGCTAGCGCCCAAAACTCAGCGCCAAAAAACGAAGCTTCTGCCATCGCCAATTTCGGAAACACAAACCTAAAAAACAAAAGGCCATTCCGGTAGCCAATAGGATTGCGGGGCCGGATCGGTATCTAAGCCATTATCCCAGGCAAAATATTAGCCATTGGATGAAAGTTAAATTATCACGAATATTAAGTATATTATTTAAATCGGTTTTTTTGCGAATTTTGTGTTGAGTGATTATTAAAATTTTGACATGAGAAATATGCGTTTGAACTCAATATATGTGTGTAATGCACGACCTTGCATAAGAAAACATTGGTTCGAAAAATATTTAACCTCTACCTCATAATTTGTCATCCATATAACATATGTATCGATTTAATATATAACAAGACATAAATTTGCCGATTTTATGTTGTTTAAATTGAATTTTTTGGATGACCAAACATTTAGACCGCAATTTTGAAATTGGACCAGATGTAAACAAGGGCTTGTTTAATAATTTTCTTGACCCTCATTGGGATACATGTATTAATGAAAAGTATTCAAAGTTCTTATGAAGAAGGTTGGATACATTAATGAGTTTATTATTATTACATTTTGTCACCTTCTTTGATCAAGAACTTGCATGCCCCTTATCATCATATTAGATACTTCTTGAACATTTTTACGTGTCAAGAATACCTTTTTCCTAAATTTTGCCTAGCCAAATTTCAAAAGTATATGCGCTGCAACATGACAATACTACTAGTGGTTCCTAAATTACATGGTCTCACGCTTAGTTCCTAAATTACATGAAAGGTTTCATTATAGGGGTACCCCTGTTATTAGTGCCCCATGGAAAGGTTCGCTCACGCATGTCATTGCCCCTTGTGGCACCAACAAACAACATGGAAAAGATGATGTGGCACTCCAAAATGGTGACATGGCATGCCAAGCGAAAGTCAAGTTTTGATTAGGTAAAATGAAAAGATATCCATCTATGTCTTTTCATTGGGTGATGTTGGCAAATTTTGGGTGATGGCAAGATGGTGGTGACGGGGACATGATGACTAGGATTTTATGCAAGAAATAAGGACAAACCCTAGAATTTTTAAGTAGAGGAGTTTGGGCGAGGGATAGAATAGGCCGAGCATATTGAAGAACTTGTGCTGTGCTGTCACCCTTCCCCAAGTCGACAAGGCCGACTTTGGGTGGCTGCCTCACTGAGGGGAGAGGCCAACGAGATGGGACCAGGCTGTGCCTTCGCAATGCTCCTCCCGAGTAATGTATGCCAATGCTCCTCTCCCGCAGCCTCCTGCCCCTATCCGGCCGCTGAATCCATCGCTCATGTAACATGCTCTCGAGCAGTTCAAAAATCCAAGATTGGTCTCGGGAGAACCCATCAACCGCCAAGCTGCCCCGCAAGCAACACCGTGTAGAAACCTATGTTTTGTCGCTCGAAAGCAAAGACAAGGTTCGAATGAGATTCGATCACGATGTCGCCCGTATCTGCCAAATTACCCAAATGACCAAGTTACAGACATTTTTGGCAAAGAAAGAAATGAGAACACGCCACATGACAAAGATTCCGCAGAGCCACCTCCCCAGCTAATTGACTACGAACATGTTGGATAAGAGCTACTTTGGCGCTTCTTGAAGAAGGGGTGGTCTGCCCACAAAACTTGGTCCCTAGGGTGATGTCGACGTGTTTAAGTCCATTGGCGCAGCCATCACGCCCGGAGGGGGAGTTGCCCGACCATGGCCAAGGGCCTTCGAGAGATGACATATTTGGGGCGAGCCGCCGGAAGGTCTTACGGGTCTTCCGCGCCAACACCTCCCTCTACATGATGAAATTGTGCAAGATCCCGGCCTAATCTTAAGATCAAATGAACCTATGAATACAAGGTAGTCATTCCAATATTTTCAACTAATCTTAAGGCGATAGGTGTAGAGCAGTTTGAGCCACCGGCACGCTTGAGCCTAGGTGGTATGTTGGAGCCACCGGCATGTTGGAGCCTAGGTGGCAATGCTGGAGCCTAGGTGGCATGCTAGGAGCCTCACGAGGCACGCTGGGAGCCTAGTTGGCACATGTTGAGCCTACGTGGCATGTTGAAGCCATATGTGGTGGCATGTTGGAGCCCAGTGGCATATTTGAGCCACCTTTGGCATGCTTGAGCCTAGGTGGCACGTTGGAGCCAACTTGGCATGTTGGAGCTCACGTACGCTTTGATCCTGTAAGGGCGTCGAGCCCAGTGGTGCCAGGCATGTTGGAGCCCACGTGGCATGTTGGAGCCGCAGGTGGCATGTTGAGCCCACGTGATGTTGGAGCCAGTGTATGTTGGAGCCCACGCAGCATGTTGGAGCCTAGGTGGTACATTGAGCCTAGGGTGGCTGCACCCCGTGACTGACATCACAAAGCAAGCCACTGAGGCAGCTTCCTACTGAAGAGCCTCCTGGAGGCAACGCCACGCCCCTCCTTCCTCGAACCCGGCTTCCTATCCGACCGCTGAATCTCCATTCAAGTAACTTGCTTCGGTTGTGCTCAAAAATTCAAGATCTGGTCCCGGAGAACATATCAAACCCAAAGTATCCTCGCAATGTAATCGCAGTAGAAACCCGCGTTTTGTCGTTTCAAAAGACAAAGGTCTGAATGGAGATTTGATCATGATAACGTCTCAAATAAAGAAATTACCTAGACACCAAGTTACCTGGCCATTTTTTGGGAAAAGAAAAGAGACACGAACCTCACATGTTGTTCCACCTCCACTTCAAGCCAATTCACTACGAACGGTAGTTGACATGTTTCTACCACCGAGTTGTGGATGGGTCTTCCGCCCACGAAATCCTGGTCTCCTGTGGTAATGTCGAGCAGCCCCGAGTCCCGGGCAAGAGTCATACTACAGCCCGGTGGGAGAGTTGCTCCGTCTGGTACCAAGACCTTCTGCAGAGGTCTTTTGGGATGAACTTCTTCCTGAAGGTTTTATCTGCCTGGCATCAACGCCCCACTACCCTCAGTGCATCCCGGGTCCGTTAATCTCGACTGTGGTATGGCCTCCAAAATGTAAACCCCTGTGCTAGTTATTGTAGGGTTTACGTATGGAGGTCGAAGCTCTTATTCAACACAATTAATGTCGAGAAGTCGCAGCTTGAAATGTAAGCAACAGAAACCCATTTAAATGGGTTTGATTTATCAAGGTGCTTCCTACTCCTCCGGGAGGCACACGTTTCCCTTCCCGAACCCTGCTTCCTATCCACCCATGAATTCTCCATTCATAATCTTGCTTCGAGCAAAGCTCAAAAAAATTTAAGATCCGCCCCGAGAACATATAAAACCGCAAAGTGTCCTGCAATGATCGTAGAAACCTAAGTAGTTTTGTCACCGGGCAAAGAAAATTCCTGAATGAGATTTGATTTCATGGCGTCGTCCAAAATAAATAAATTACCTAGAGACCAAGTTACACTGGCCACTTTTTGCAAGAAAAAGAAACACGAACCTCTATATGCAAGATTGCACCTCTTCGCTAAGGCCAATTCACTCGTTTAACGTGTTGATATGAGCTACTTTATGACCGGAGCGTGGGTGGTCTTCTTCATGAAACTGGTCTCCAAGGTAATGTCGATGTTTCGAAACCATAAGGTAGCCCATCAGGCCCGGTGATAGTTGCTCGCGGGCCAAGGACCCTCCAGAGGACCTTGGCCGAATTTCTCCTGAAGGCTCTAGAGCTCACACATATGGCGCCAAACGCCCCACTACTCCCATGACATCAGGCAAGATCCCGTCCTCCCGGCCGGTCCAATTCGGGATTAGGTATGGCCTCCAAAACGTGAAACCCCTGTGGGTTGCTGGGGTTGGGCTGTAGGCTTGATGGAGGTCAGTTTTATTCAACAGACTTGAGAATGGCGGCCTAAGATGTAGCTTGAAAACTGCATACAGAAACTCGATAAAATGGGGTTTGATTTATCCTCCCATGGTCGTAATTAGAAGTCAAGAACACATTTTTGGTAAGAGCAAGTTTTTGAACATCTGGATCGCCAAGAGATCCAAAGTCCGGGTTATTTCGCCTGCTATGGCTCTACGCATGTTTGAAAAAGGTACACTGGTGTGGTCCTGAAGTGCAATCGACGCCGGCCTCATAACGAACCCATAAATAACCTCGGCAAGGCATGGTTTTATGCTGGGAGGCAATCAGCCAGATTGACCAAGATCTTGCATCAATGTCAAGGGAGGCAGTGAGGGCGCTTGACACCGTGATGACTCGAGCCCCTAAAACCTTCCGTAAGAAGCCCCAACCAGCGGTCCTCTCCGAGGGTCCTCGCCACGGACGGCAACCTCCTACCCTAACCGTGATCCGACCGCCAACTGACTGATCATACTACCTCGAGACCAAGTTTCGTGGGCGGCGAGACCACCCTGCTCCCTAAGCTAAAGTATCTCATGTCCACAGACGCTCAGAGTGAATTGGCCTCCTTAGCTGAGGGTGCATTAACGCCGTGTAGAGGGTCTTGCTTTGCTACAAAAAATGAACGCGGGTGGGAATTTTGGTCCCTAGGGTAATTCTCAATGCTTCTGATGACATGGCGAAGTCAAACCTCCATTAAAGGGGCCTTAATCTTGGCCGAGCGACAAAACACTTGGGTTTCTACCACCATTGCCGGGACTTACTTTTCTTGGTTTTATATTTTCTCCCAGACGGTCTTGAATTTTTTGAGCACGCTTTCGAAGCAAGTTACTTGAATGGAGAATTCCAGCGGTCGGATAGAAACCGGGCTGGGAAAGGAGGCATTGGCATTTGCCCTCCCGGAGGAGCTCTTGGTAGGAAAGCACGCACCGGTAAATCAAACTCCATTTAGATAGGTTTCTATTTAGCCACTGGTTTTCAAGCTACTTGACATCACCGACCATGTCTCAAAGTGCAAAAACTGAATAAAACTTCGACCTCCATATAAACCCTGCATAACTTTAACCCCACGGGGTTTCGTTTTGGAGGCCATACCACAGTGGTTGGACCCGAGGATCTTACCTGATGTCATGAGGTAGTGGGGGGCGTTGGCGGATGGATGTGGACTCTAAAACCTTCGAGGAAGAAGTTAGGCCCAAAGGTCCCTCCTGGAGGGTCCCGGCCACGGACCGAACGCTCTCCCACCAGGAACCTGTGGATCTCGACTTCGTCGCGGACTCGAAACATCGACATTACCACGGAGACCAAAGTTTAGGGCAGAAGACCACCCCTCGCTCGAAGCGCCCAAAAGTAGCTCATGTCCAACACGCTAAGTAGTGAATTGAATTAGCGCCGCTGAGGGTCGCGGGGAATCTTTGCCATGTAGAGGGTTAGGTGGTTTCTTTTGCTACAAAAATGGCCGTGTAACTTGGTCTCTAAGGTAATTTCCTTTGCCGGACGTGACATGGCGAAGTCAAATCTCCATTAGGGGCCTTGTATGCGCGGCAACGAAAAACGCAGGTTTCTACGATTACGATGCGGGGACACTTTGTGGTTTATATGTTCTCCCGACGAGATCTTGAATTTTTGAGTCAGCACCGAAGCAAAGTTATTTGAATGGAGAATTGGCGGCCGGATAGGGAAATCGGGTTCATTAAAGGAGGCATGGCATTTGCCCTCCCGGAGAGCAATCGTAGGAAAGCCCTCCTCATTAAATCCAAACCCCATTTGGTTTCTTATTGCGGTTTTCAATCGTGCTCTTCTCGACCATGTCTCAAATCGAATAAAACCTCGACCTCCATAACGTAAGCCCCACAATAACCTAGCAACCCCACGGGGTTTTACGTTTTGGAGGCCAAAACGTGGTCGACTTATGCATAATGCAATATCATCCATAAGCATATTGAGAAATCCTCAAACGAGTATCTTAAAGGAAGTTACAATGATAAAGAATTAGATAGTAATTAGGCATTACCCAATAATCTAAAATATGAAGAAAGTTAGTGGATAAGACTACTGGCGAGTTACTGATTCACGGTAGGTCAACTTTCCCGATGGGACACGAGCAACTAATTTTTCACATCGCTCTAGATAAATCACACTAAGTCTAGACCGAGAAAATAATTTCGAGATAAACAAATTAAGTAGTGCCAAATGGATAGTTAATCGTTTCAAATAGGAATTGTCAATTCTATTGCATTCATACTCCTTAGGAAGCTTAGTCGCGATTTAAAGGATTCCTATGCGTAAGTATGACAAAGATATTTTGATGCAATTGTTTGGAATTGGGGAGAGTCGCAAACTATAACGCCTAGCCACTAGTTTAGAGGATTACCCATCGCGAGGGAGCTCTGATACCTTAGTGCACATGACTTCGAAGCAAGGTTTTTCCTTCTTTGCAAAGGTTTTCCTTTTGTTTGTGTTTAGGTTTAAGGTGTTAGTTGTGGTATTTTGCTTGCTCCAAAATAATTACATCTCTAATTCTTAGTGCAAATCGCCTAAGTGCACCAGTTATCTTGTTTTCAAAGAACGATTAAATTGATCATTCTAGAAAAAGGCAAAAAAGCTGATCTTTCACCGGATTTTGCTCTTTTAGATTTCTTTAGGGTTTCGAATCAGGGGCCCGAACCATTAAAGCCTAGAGTAAATCGGACGGACCCAATGAAGGAGGCACATCTGCTTCCGTTTCCTAATCCCGCTCTTACAAATTTTTCTCGGGCTTAGGCATGGCGATGCTCTTCCGCTTTGGGCGCAGCATATGATGCTTTACCCTATCGGTGGAATGGTATTAGACTATAAGCTCAATCCGCGAGCTTTGATGGAGCTTAAAGTGTCTCCGCCGAAAATGGTGACCGCACTATGATTATGGAGCCGGGTTCTAAGATCAGGAATCGTGAGGTCGAGCTCAACATGCCGTGGAGCAACTAGATGTTGAAGAACTTGAAGAAGGTCCAGAAGCAAAGGATAGCCTCTTCCACTTAGATTTGTTCCCGGTTGGCATCATGGCGGTCTTAAATAAGGTTTTATGTGTTTTAAGCGTAAATGGATCTTGAACCATGGCAAGAATGTGGCTCAAGGTAGCTTAATCTACATGTGTATTAGTATTTTACTTATTCTTCTCTTTGTTAGACTCATGTGCATGGCTTTTCTTTATTACTTGACTTATGATTTGAGAATCATCTTGAAACAATGTCAAAGATGTGCGAGTGCATAAAATTATTACTGGATACCCATGTATACATCACCATGTGAATGAATTAGGTATGATCTTATGTTGGATATCCATATACAACACTTCTTTCTATTCCTCTTTGTTCTTCTTCTCACATTTTGAATGTCAAACAGTAATCGCAAATGGCTTTTTTGGATATCAAATAGAAAAAAAGAAGGTCGTGATTCGTGGACAATGGCTTGTTTAGTCCTTACCAGTTTGGCCCACAGGTCTGATAAAATTCTATCTTTTTTTTTTTCTTTAAGTATGCACCGATTTCAGTTATGCTCAATTTTTATTTCAAATCAACATCTCTTAAATTCTCTGAGGAGCTCAATCTAGCTTAAAAATCCTTGGTCATGGTATTTGTAGGCGTCTCATTAAGATGCATATCATTTAACAACCACAACGCCTCTTTTGAGGTTTAATCATTGCCTAAGCAATCAAGTAAATGCCACTCAAGCAACTCGAGTAAATGCCACATGTAATATGTATGATTCTTTCCGAACATTTGCATTCCGTTTCATTTCTTTTACAAAAGTTGTGTGTAAATTGTTTTATACATCCGTCTTAAATTGATAGACATCATGCTTATTTACATTTGTAAAATTTTAATGCAATGGTTAATTCAGAGATATAGTAGCATTAGTGCGGGGATAGATATGCATTAGGTGAAGCAACAAGTTTTGTTAGAAAAAAACATCATGCACACTTTGTCCAAAGAATAAGTATGTGAAATTCTTTTGCATGGGAAATAAAACAAACTATAGTGGATATGGTCGATGATCGTGGAGCTTTGATTGATCAAATTCAAAGCCCCGAATGTTACTTGCACTAACAAAAAGAGGTGTTGAAGAGGGTGTGCTCTTTTTAATTTTGCATGTTTTATTTATGGCTGCTATGGCCTTCAATCTGGTTCCTTCACGGGACATGCCGCCATAACCATCCCTTTGCCCTAACTTCATGGTTTTTCAGCTTCAGAAAGGGCGGGTTAGGATTTGATAATTTGATCCTTTGGCAGAGATTTCTTTTGTTTCTATCAAAAGCCCTAAACCGCTGCCTCCGATCCTAGGAATAAATCTTTGATTCCTCGAGTACGAATTAAACTCAAGAAGGAAAAGCTATGCAACGATTTTTTATATTGTTTCTACCATCGAGTTCTGGCGTCCGCACAAATGGTCGGTTTGGAGCTTTTGCGTTGAAACTCTGTGATTTGTCACTAGGCAAATGGTTTCTTTCATTTCTTCACAAATTTGTCTTTCTCATCCATCTTCTTATGTAGGTAGCAAGCGCATATGTAGGTACCAAGAAAACTAAGAAGAGAAGTGATGGCTCAATTAGAAGGTCATACAGCATAGGCATATGGCTTGATTATGCCCTTTGTGAAGTTCATTGGCAAGCATCGAGTTGCAAATATATAAGCAAAGAATAGACATGGATATCCACAAGATACACATTTTTTCCTTCTTCGCAAATTTAGAAAGAAAAAAAATGAGCTCAATTTAGAACATTTTAGTTTCTAAAGCATCCATTTGGCGATGTAATACTACATGTATCATGTCCCAAAATTGTTATATGAGAAATTAAGTTTTGAAAAGTCATAGTGTATTAAATCTTAGGACAATCTAGAACAAGCAATGATGTCAGAATTCTACATTTCTTTTCTCCTTCAAGATAACGATAAATTTGGCTTTTTGGATTTTACAAACTAGAGTTGTGGGTTTTGAGTCCCTAAATAGTGTTCAAAAGTGTTGGAATTGAACTTTTATAAACAATGCCTTGCTCTTTCGAATTCATGGCGTAATGCACGTAATTTTGACGAAATGGCCGGATGTATGGGATTGTTCTCAGCTGGAAGCAAATATATTGGACTATGTGGTTGCATCCGGCGAATCATTAATGCACATCGAGAATGTCGGCATTTGAGCACAACAAAACATTTCTTAGTCTTGAAGGCGAAATTTTGAGAGAAAGTTGTGATAAAAATGTCACTGCTCAAGGCTAAATTTTTAAAATTCCTATTGTATAAACAAAATTGGATTCTCGCGAACCGCCATTGGAAGTGATTTCTATATAATGTAGGTCAAGAAAAGCTAGATCAAGATAAGTTGGAGGAGAAGAACGCTGAAATTGGGATAGGAGGTGCAAAGTATGCTAAAGCAAAGACACGTGGAATCCACTTGGCATTGCCCCACTATGTATAATATGATCCTACAAGACCTTGGAGTCTTGAATACATAAGGTCTTTACATGTGAAAAAGGAATTGTTTTTCTTTCTAAATCTTAAGTTCTCATTATCACTTTTCACCGATTACGGAAAAGGAATTGTTTTTCTTTCTAAATCTTAAGTTCTCGATTATCACTTTTTCATCGAATTGTTGTCAGATACAACGGATACACGAAAAACAAAGGAGTTAGTTTCGCCTTAGAAAAGCACTTTTGTAAGATTTTTTATTAGATTTGAGTGTACATAAATTTGGCTTTTGTGATGATGGCTACATGTCTTGCATTCCCAATCAAGTTGCCCTTTGCTAATTCTATGTCACCAAGTTTCATTATTGGGTGAAATAGAATGGGTTTTAGAAATGCTTTTGTAGGATGCCATAGCTTTCCCCATCTTTATGATGTGCTATAATTTTGTGGATATTTTGTGCATTTCATCTCGCCACTTCTACAACATATTGGCTTGGCTAAGATCATATCAAGTCAAGCTACGAGTTTGGTGCAAAAATATATAATAAATTAGTTGATAAGTTTTATATAAAAGTTGGCACCATATTTAGAATACATGGCAAATGGATCCAATAACGTATTACAAACAAAAATGCCATCGCACGAAAAACACTATGATATTGGCATTATTGACGACCGGTTGGGACCATCTTATTGACCATGTCATAAGCATTTGGGGGTACAACTGCATGGATATGCGTCCATCATCTTTATATTTTTTTTATATTATAAAATTAAAATTATAGCATATGTATGTCATGCATCAAACATGAAGGGCTCAGATTGTGCCACGTGGCATGCCAGGTGTACTTTTTTAATGCCAAAAAGGCACTCCTAAAAGCGCTTTTAAGTTTGGAAGCAAGGGGGGAAGATATCGCGATTTAACCCTAGCCCACGCGGATCCATCCCCCCCTTCTTATTGTATTGTAATTACCTTCTCCTTGGCATTTTACCCATAGCCATCCTCTGCAATTCTGGATGTCCTTTCTTATTAAATCCATGCATAAAGAATACTGGCTGTCAAAATCGTGCCATGCTCTTCCTCCAAATTTTTGTGGGCACCAAATTTCGCCTCCAAAATGAGTATTCTTCAAAGATGTCATACGCAGAATCCACCCTGTAATCTTTGGCATGCAAAAACTTGAGAACATTTGTACTGCTGATCCTCTTTGTTTGGGCAAAATGGGAACTCCCCAAATGGAAACCTCCTCTTTGGGTGATGCAATCGGGTACATGTTGGGTCTGAAAAAATCGCCATTTTTCAAAGCTGTTTCTATCACTAGATTTGAATTCTGTAATATTTTCTCTTACGGATCTCATCGTGGTCAGTCCTTTGGAAATAGAATCAAAAAAGCTTTGTTTTAGATTTTGGGTTTCAAATTCATACCCATTGTGAAATGTTGCGGTGTCCTTTTTGCTTTGGCTTCGGCTCCTACCGCCATAGCCGTGAGGTACGACCTTCTTCATGTTTACGCTCGACGAGCCTTCCTTTTGTTTTGAAGAACGGGATTAATCTGCCAATAATAACGCAATATTCCCTCCTTGATGTAATATTCTTTTCCCTTTTCCGGATCAAAATAAGGTATGATTTTGAATATAATATGAACAAGATCCTCGTAAACATCAATTTTGGCACAAAGGTCATTTGATTTGATTACCAACTTCTTTTATGGACGGCTTTCAAAGGCATCTAGATTGGAACTTGAGGAAAAGAAAACCCATGCAAGCTCTTATACATCCTTTTGAAACATCATGTTGTTGCATTCGCCTTTACATAAAGACATGGACTGCCCAATCAAGGTGGGCAATTTTACTAGTAAAACTAGTATAAGGACATGTGATCGGCACGCATCACATGTAGCAAATCAAGTACTGGGTCCTACCACTATAAAGACCCGTGGATATGGAAGGATAGGACATGTAGAGAATCAAGTATTCTTTCCTACTTCTATAAAGACATGTGACAATAGAAGCATTACACATCAATAAGTAATTCATGTATTCTTTCCTACAATGCCTTAGCAAATAAAGTATCATCTCCTACTACTATAAAGACATGTGACATGGAAGCATCGACATGTAGAGAATCAAGTATTCCTTCCTACTTCTATAAAGACATGTGACAATAGAAAGATTACACATGTCGTAATTCATGTATCCTTTCCTACAATGCTTTAGTAAATAGCACTCATCCTACTACTATAAAGACATGTGAATGGAAGATAGATATGTAGAGAATCAAATATTCTTTCCTACATCTATAAAGACATGTGACAATAGAATTATTAGACATGTAAAAAATCAAGCATTCTTTCCTACAAAGGATTGTATTATAAAAATGACATGTCACAATAGAGGAAACTATAAAACAACAAAGGATGTTTTAGTCCACTAAAAAAGAACACCATTATCGAACAAAACCATACCTCCACAAATCCACATGTAGGATTCTTTGAAAATGTGACATGTAGACCTACCAAACCTGACATGTTTTCCACAAAGGGACCAAAACCGGTGAGTGTGTATTACCTTCCCATAGAATCTTGTAAATATGATTCTTCTTAACTCGCCTTTGGCTTTGATGAAAAAATATTTAGAGTTACTTCTTTCATCTTCCTTGAGTTCTTTCACCTTTGCCTTAATCTTCCATCCTCTGGAAATTCTAACCTGCTCTCTTTCAATCTGCACTTTAATGTCTTCCTTTTGCTGACCTTGGGCCAAATTGAGTTGAGTTCTCAGATCTTGGAGGTGAGCAGCCTTTTTTCCTCTTCAACCCTTCACCCCACACTTTCAGCCAGGTTCTTAATCTTTTTTAGAGACTCACAACCCACCAATCCATCCAATTACCTAAAGGCTTAGCCTCTTGAGAAATAACCCCCTAAGGTTAGTCAAAAATCAACGTGCTCAAGAAGATTAGTATTCAATTTAAATAAGAATTCCTCTTCCTTTGGATACTATTGCCATAAATATTGATAAGCTGAGGAAAATTATCAGAGATAGGATTAGTAACCCTAGAGCTATTATTCCAAAGGGTCTCACTAAGGTAAAACCTATCATGGAGACAGCATAATGACTGATCTCTAAGATCATTCCAACTATAAGAATGAGGGACAACTCTAGCTAAAAAGAGAGATGATGGGAAGATAAAGGGAACTCCAAAAAGAATCACCACCACCAAGTCGCTAAAGTTGATATTCTTCATGTAGCTGGAGTAACCATATTGAAATCACCAGCTATAATCCCCGGCCATCATAAGGGATGTTATCTAAAACTGAGCAACACCTGCAGATTAGCTCTTTTCGTAGGGTCTGGTGATAAGCATACACATTTATAAAAAGCAAGTCTCGATATCTCTAATCCTTCCATGAATAATCTGGCATCTCCTACTATTGGCATTTACCATCCTAATATCTTCAAAATTGAGTCTCATATTCCAAGCAACAAAGAATATCGCCAGGCTATTATTAGCCTTAAGGGACCAATGGAAATTGGCGGTGCGTAACCTCTTTAATTAAGCTATGTATGTTATCATCATGAATTTTATGCTCTTGAAAATAAATAAAATCAAGATTCATAGAGCTAAGACAAACCTTCAATCTACCTCTTTATAATTCAATTGATTCCTTGATGTTCCAAGTGATACCTTTAAGATCTATATCCATTAATAGGAGGTAGGATTTTCTTGGGATCTTCTTGGAGGTCCTGTGAGATTGTCTTTCATCATTTTCTTTTCCTCTTTTTCCTTATATTGTTGATAGTAGACTAAGCCCCTTCCTCTAAAGAGGAGGACTTGTAGTTGACTCGAAGTCAAGGTCGTGGTTCGAGTCTTCCTTCATGGATTCCTCATAAAGACCAAAATTATCATTTAAAATGCCAAGATCCAAAGTGGAGATGCTCATAGTGATTGGACCAACCTGGAGATAACAACTTTAGAGGAAAATTGGAAGATAATACCTTCGCTTAGTAAATAAACCTTTTAGGGAGAGCTGAATTGTTGGTGCCGCAATCGGCCTTTGATCTTATGATTTTCTTCCAAATATTTGGCCTTGGGTCTCCAAACTTGTTTGTACTATATTGGTCGAGAGTGTGTCCACATCTAGTTTACCTCGGGTTTATAGACTACCTCAAGTCATACTCTTCAAGGAATTCCATCCAAAGGTCTTCACTTCAAATTGAAGATATATTCGAGGCTTTGGTGGTCTGTATCCAACTGAAATCGCTTCCAAGCAATACTGCCTCATATGTGTAAAGCTCTTATGACCCTTAGACATTCCCCGATCATGGGTGAAATAATGTTGTTCGACATCATTCATCTTTTGGAGCTCGGATGAGATTACTCTTCCTTCTTGCATGAGGACTCTCCCTCCAGCCACACCATGCATCCTCGGCTGACAACGCACAACCCAATCTTTGACTTTCTTGTGCTTAGTGAGATCTGAGAAAGGGGCTGCTCATTTAGCAAAAATCTTTTTACAATTTGCCTTCCATAATAATACGCAAGACATAAGAAGCTTCTCTTTTGAACATGCTCTTTGAGTTGGCCAATTGACTATCACTTCAATCGCTGTCGGATCGGTGGAGATTCCTTCTGGTGTCACTACATGCCCGACATATTTCATCTTACTTGTTGCAAAATAGCACTTTTAGAGTTTAGCACAAAGACGATGCAGTCTCAACTTTTCTAATACTATTCTCAAATGAACCGGATGTTCCTCCATGGACTTACTGTAATGATGATAAACTGATCTAAAAAGTTTATAAAGACGTCATTCGTCAGAAGCATAAATGTTGTCAGCGCATTTGATAGATGAAAAGGCGTCACTGTAAAATGATCATACTGCATTTTAAAACCTATCTTATGGATGTTTCCTCCTTGTTGATTTGATGACATCCAGATCTTAGATTGATTTTGAAGAATTGCTCCCTGAAGCTGGTCCATTAAGTCATCTGGCCTTTGCAATACGTACTTGTTCCTTATCGTATGCTTATTGAGTTGGCATTATACTTCCATAACAATTGCTGCAAATCGTAATATGCTTGGCCTAAGGAACCCAATTTCCAACAATTTCTTCCATTGCCTCTTGAGTTCTCTTATCCGGCTTTTGCATCCGTGCAAACGTAATTTTGCATTTGATTTTTCCAATTTTCATCTGAAAGGATGTTATGAAGCTCTTTAATTAGATCACAATTGCCTTAGATAACTGATTGAAACTAAGGTCTTCCTTTATATACTTGCAATCAGGGTCGACAGCTTACAGCTTATGATATATGTGACCTCATCTCTTTTAATATACTTACCTAGCTTTTTGGGTGACATCATGCATTGCATGACTGAAATGACTTCCTTAACTTTAATTGTAAGGTGCTTGCCATTTGGTACTAGGATGGGCATTTCTTGCTCACAGCAATCAATTATTCCCTTAGCCAGATTTTAATTATTCCATGTCTATCATACTTGTCGCTGATAACTTTGGCGCTGATGCTTAACTTTGCTCTGCTTAAGGTGATGTCGAAGTTGACTTTTGTTCCTTTGGTGCTGCGAGTTGTTCCATCTTGCCATACTTTCTCGGTATAGACTTAGACTTAGGAGTCTTACCATTAGAGATATTTGCCACCTAGAGATGCAAAGTTATGAGTTAATGAATTATTTATATAAGTCTTTGACCGTAAGGTTTTGCCATCAAGACATTTCCTTTGGTCACAAAAAGTCTATGCAATCAAATAATTATTCTCATTTTAGATCTAATCTAGACTCTAGGAATTATACCTTTCTTGGTTATTACCCCTCCGAAATAGTCCCACCTTTGAGTTGATGCCATCTAAGAAGTTGGTCGGACTTGTTAGATTGCTTCTCTTCCTTGGGTTGATTATTCCTTATGTTGTGGAGGTACTCATGTTATACATGGTTAACAATTATCCTAGTAGTGAATCCTCGCTTAGCTGAGGTGATCGTGCTCACAAAGAGGTTCCAATATGTTGGATATCCATCAACAAATGTGTATAACTTTAGTTACTGATATGTTTTTCTTCCCAACCCTTGAATCTTTGCTCAATTCTTGGGTCCATCCTTTTAAATAAATAAATAAAAATTCACGCTGAATTGCTTCCTCGATCCCATCATGGATGTTATCATCCATCTAGTATATTCGACTATCTAACCATAGAAACCGGGCTTGCTAAAAGCTCGTCCACTCATCATTCATTGGCATAGCAAGACGATGTTGCCCTCAAGTTGTTGAAGAATCTAACCTCCTTGGAGTTGTTGCATAATCCTTCATAGACCTTTGTCTTTTGTTGAACATCTTCTATTTGTGCTCCCCTAAATGTCGAGGTTGACTTCCCCTCATTAGGGGTAACCATGGTAATGGACTTGATGACGGGTTGATGATGTAAGGTCTTTATGTCGCTTTCCAAAAGCTTGGAGGTCATGTTCTTCACTTTATAGAATCTTCCATATTGAATCATCATGTCTTGAGGTTAGAAGATTTGAGGATGATTCTTTTAACTCCTTGTTCGATCATGTTGTGTTGACTCTATCGATCTCCTTCATGTTCTGCAAGGAAATGGTGCTATCAAGGTTGATGTAGCTACCACCACTTCAGAATCAACCTGAGCTGGGATGGCGACTTGTTGATTGCAACCCCGGCCCGTAATTTTATTCTTGAGCAACTGCCTCAATGGCATGCAATTCATCCTTAGCCAAAAAAATTCTCTCTTTGAAGTCTAGATCTAATATCGCCATGAGCCCGTATGTCCTCAGAGATGTTGTTCTCCATAGGAGGTGTGCTCGATATCCTCTCTTAGAAACTCTTGATGTAAATAATCGATGAAGTCATTTATTTGTTGGTCGCGAGCTATGACAATAGCTTGTCATTGTGGAGCCCTTTCCGGGGCACTATGGCACTTGGAGAGAATATTATTGGCTAGAAGATGTTCCTCCCCTACTATGATCAACAACGTAAGTGCCTTAATGCTCATCGGTTGTTTAGCTGCCCTTCTTGGCACTCTTGTGTTTGTCCTTGATGTCTTAGTTGTCCTTTCGCAGCCTTCCATTCATTATTTGAGTTTGGCTCTCCTGTTTATCATGTTGATCGTTGACACGATGAAGTTTCCTTCATAAGGTGTCCTTCGCTTTCGAATTCCTTGATGTGGTCGAGCAGCTCTCGTATTGAAAGGGTCAAGGGTCTACCACGAAGGTCCGCCTGGTCTATTTGACCGGCCAAACGTGCGTAACATACAACGAATGTCTATGTCTATTAACTCTAGAGTTCCTATATGCGTGTATTCTACCTGCTGAGATGGGTTGGTAACAAGACTCCATGTCTATGGGTAGACTCGGTGTACTAGGCTAGAATGCATTGATAGAATGGTTTCTAGACAATTATCTATGAAATCAAAGGTATGGATGAAGACACTTCATAATGTTGCATCAAATAACATGTGTTGGCATGTCGTAGCAACAATTGCTAAGCCCTTGGCAACTAGTTGGATTGCTAAGAAAAAGTCTCGAAAATAAGGCTACTGTGTAGACAATGACTTGCTTGACAAGCTAAGTGAGAAGGACACAAAATGGGATCTATATCTGACTTAAGGAAAATTATGGTTTCGGTCTCAATCCTAAGGGTCTTGGTTATAAATATTTTCTAACATCTTTAAGCTTAAGTATGAATAAAGATTATAAATCAAACACAAACGATGCCCACCCTCAAAGTGGTTGGCACCCCAGGGGGGGGGGTGGGGGTTCATCCCCGTGGGTGGGAGGTTCGATTCTTGCCCTTTATGCATACGGGATTCTCGTGATGGATGAGTCGGCTAGGAGCCATCCGGCTGGATGAGTCGCTTAGAGCCATAGGCAACCTCAGCTTGACTTTTATTAACTGGGGGTTAGAAAACTCAGCTTGACTTCATGGGAGAAAACTTATCCACAACTTGACTTATGGGTGACTTCATTCGAAATAGAGTAGTTGACTTGCCTCATGGGGTTAGAAAACTCACTTGACTTCATGGGAGAAAAACTTATCCACAACTTGACTCATGGGTGACTTCATTATGGGGTAGAGCAGCTTGACTTGCCTCATGGGGTTAGAAAACCCGGTTGACTTCATGGGAGAAAAAAACTTATCCACGACTTGACTTATGGGTGACTTCATGATGGGGGTAGAGCAAAATTGACTTGCCTCATGGGGGGGTAGAGCACTTATGCACAAACATATAGCTAGCAAAAACTTATGCACAACATATATAGCTTACACAACATATAGCTAGCAAAAAACTTATGCACAACATATAACTAGCAAAACTTATGCACAACATATAGCTAGCAAAACTTATGCACAACATATAGCTAGTAAGGGTAGAAAACTTATGCACAACATATATAGCTAATTGGGGTAGAAAACTTATGCACAACATCTAGCAAGCAAGCCCATGCGTTGGGCCTGGTGGTCAACATTGGAGTAGGGGCAACTCACATTAGCAAACCCATGCATTGGGCTTGTGTCAACATTAGGGTAGGACAAACTACATTGGCATGGAGTAGGGCTTATTATTGGCATGGTGTATACAACTAGCAAACTCACTCACATTGACATGGGGTATACAATAGCATGGGGTATACGATGGCAAACTCCTACTTAACAACTCCAAAACTACAATAACTAGCACAACCACAATGCGTAATTGCTAGCCCTAATTTTGCATGAACTAACATTATGGGAGCTATATAGCACTTAAATGGTCAATTTATAACTTATAATTGGCATAGTCTTTTACAACTTATAACTAGCACAACTTATAAAATACTAAATTCTATCCATAATTTTGTGAGATCTCTTGATTGTCGAATCACCCTAACATCGGCCTTGAACTTTGACAATCTTTTTGAATGGCGCTTCTAAATCGAGAGGTTTGTGTACTATTAAAAATGCCCAATTTCTTGAAGAAGCTGGTTGTACTTCTAGTTTGGGTCGGTGGGCGGAATTTGTGCTTCGAAGTTTGGGCGCGTGCATTCTCTTTGGCTTCAAGTCGAGAAGGTGGCTTGTTGAGGCTACATCTTGATCTACCGCTTTGGATGAAGTTGGGAACTTTCTCGCTTCTAGCATCATGAATTGTAAAATGTGCATCATTGCAAGTATTCCTTATATGCTTCCTTCTTCTCCCCGCTTTCGATATCATGCTTCAACTTGAAGGGGTTCTTTTCCTATCACATAAATCTTCGCTCTTTCCTATCACATAAATTTAACATTCCTACGCCTTTTGGCCATATTAGAATTGGTAGCCTTGCCACTTGTTTTTCGCCTCCTCCTCCTATTGGGGTACTTTTTGTCGTGGGCTCTCAGACTATTATCGCCCTCATTAGCCGATCTTCCCCGCCATTTTGTGCACTTTTCCAAATCCTTCTCCCCTTCTCTTACCTTCTATCCTTTGGGCTTGTTCCTCTACCTCCTTGGTTTGCTCTCCCTGTTAGCTCCTCTTGGGCCACTTCTTCTTGTGAAGATGCCGACTCCCATT
Organism: Isoetes taiwanensis; assembly: GCA_021234155.1. Classification (NCBI taxonomy): domain Eukaryota; kingdom Viridiplantae; phylum Streptophyta; class Lycopodiopsida; order Isoetales; family Isoetaceae; genus Isoetes; species Isoetes taiwanensis. Next base: position 1,855,379 of record JAJEKV010000028.1, on the reverse strand, counting down.
CCCCTGAGGAACTTCCCGAAGTTTTGAGGGTTTGGTCCACCATGGTGTCAAGGAGGTTGTTGGGCATATTCGAGCTACTAGAGTCTTCGTCCCGTCTGGGTCACCTTTCGAGTGAAACTTGCTTATTTGGTCTACTCCATGATGATTAGAAATTTTCCCTTAGAATTCGCCTTACAATACGAAAGGGCTCGAGGATAGAATCTTGAAAGATCTAAGGATTGGGGGGGTACTTTTCAAGAGATCTTTCTCCCCCCCTTTTTTTTAAGTGTGAATACATTATAACTAAGGGTTATTAATTGAAGTACTTTTTCTACTTACTTAACTATCTTTCAAAATTTTCCTATTTGTTTTGGGCCAAAGATTGGCCATCGCACCATTTTCTTTGCAAGCTTTCTATTGAGCAATTATTCGTTCAATTTTCACTTGTGAAATGGGGCTCATAAACAACTTTCAACTCAAATTTACTAGAAGGTTTGTTTTGACTCTCTATTCAAAATTAGCTCGCCCTAACAACTAGATTTAACTTGCTAATGACATTCTAATGATGGAAGAAAAAAATTCTCCCAATTTTCGAGGTTCATATTGGGGTTTTACCCCCAAATTTTCTACTAGGCCAGTTAGCTACTTAGGAAAATGGCCAGTGCTTGATCTTGGTCAACCAAGGTCATTGCTCTGATACCATTGTGACGCCCGGTGCTATATACCAGCAATTCATGTATACAACGAAGGACCTTCCCTATCCAACGGCTACTCCGCCGATGTGGGCCCGGTTGCCTAACTCCCAAGGCCTAGAGTGGCCTTGACTATCAAGCAGAGGGACACAGAGGGTGTCATTCCGGCCCCGGCCCCTCTAGGGGTCCCTATATCACGGAAGCAAAACATATAAACATAAGCACCCAGCAATAACATAACAACAATAAACTACCTCAAGGGTAGTGATAATCCATCCATCCATGTCATCGAATACAACAATACAACAAATGCGCCAAATACATCAAAAAGAGGCTCCTACCCGTCTCGACTCAAGGGGAGTCGACTAACTACCGGGGGTCTCCCGATAGAACGTGCATCGAAGTTATGGCAATGACTTGGGCTGGCAATAGATAATGGCTAGGGTTGACCACTCCATCCACCCCTCCCCGTGCATACTTTGCGTATAGGCTAAAATAGGCCCCTGCTGTGGATCAGAATCTGCCGGAGACGAATCCCATGGTATCACCCAACGAGACTACCTCGGTTGCATCTCCCCGTCCGATGAGGTAGGACTACCATCTCCCCAAATCCGATGAGGTAGAAAGGGTTGCATCTCCCTCCCTCCGGCGCAATGGCCCATGGGCGCCTATAGGATCGCATACACACGCCCATACCCGAATTGAACTCCCCAAAACAAGAGCCAAGTCGACACTTGCAACTCTTGAGAGTCGTATGACACCATTGACCCGTAAAGTGTCGGACCCATACCCGCCCACATGAAGTGGCCGACTATGAGCCTAGCCCGCTATGGGACCCTAGGAGCTCTACACCCCTTCCCAATACACAAGAGGTGCAAACATAAGATCAACCATCATCATATATCAATATAACATGATAAATAACAAGAATAACAAATGATCCTAATAACATACACCTAACTTATAGTTAGGGTTCATTGATTAGGGTTCATGCTCGTAACAATAGGTTCTAGAATGGCTCTACTATGACACAATATGCAACTCCCCGAATCTACTCAAAATACCTCTCGACTTAGCTATCGCCGCCCCCTCGTTCTCCATCTCTAGAAGGTGGTTTGAGTAGATGACCTTCCTCGCCTATGCTTGTGCTTCCGATCCACGCGACCTGATCGGTCAAGACGATCCTCAAATCGGAGTTGTGGGCACTAATTGGTGGATCGGGTTGGTGGAGCCAAAAGTGGTCTAGGTTTAGGGTTTGGCCTTTTATGTGTTAGGGTTCACATGAGGGCCACTTGGCTCAAATAGGGCGGCCCATGTGGCTGGTCACCTATAGAGTGAAGCCATGTGGAAATGGGTCACCTCCTAAGGTTGACGGTTATGTAAATAACTTGGCCATGCCCCCACACTCGGTGCATACAAGTCTCTAGTGTAGATTTGTATAGTGACGAGGGCCTAGTATTTATATCGATATTCTAGGGGGAACGCCACATTCTTCCTTAGCATAATGTTGTCCTCCTCGATACGTAAGGTGAAACGAGCCCCGCATCAACATTATGCAAAAATAACAACACTTAGAATTTATTATGAAAATAACTTATGATATCCGATCTATATATGTTCTTATGTTTCGCGCTTATCCGACCGTCCGCTCGAGATCCGACGGCTCACATGGGTTTGGGACGATCCTCACGCCCGCATGGCCCGGGAGTTTACATATAATATGTGTACCATGGTCCTACGGTCCGATTGATTCGATCCCACCGGCCACGGTCCAAGATCCGACGGCCACGTGGCTTGGGGACACATGCGTACGGTCCACGTGGTTTTGGGAATTATATGTAATAGATCCTACGGCTCATATTGCTTTTATATGGTGAGATCTTGATCGCTGATCGAGTCTAAGATCCTAAGGCTCATATTGAATGCCTGCTCCTTAAGGAAAGGCTTTTAAAAATTTTTATAGTTATTGGGGGATTCAAACCGGGTCCTCAACCCCCAAACCCCCACTCTAACCACTAGACCAAGCATTAATTCTATGAAAAATTTATGTTCAAATATACTTAAGGGTAATATTGTAATTAAGATAAAATAGACTATATTCTAGGATGTTTTGAAAGTTTCAAAATGTTCCAGAAAGTTCTAAAATGTTCTAGAAATTTCTAGAATGTAAGGGAATCCAAGAGAATTAAAAGGAATATAAGGAAATCTCATAAATTGTAAGAGAATCTAGGAAAATATACAAGTCTAACGGAATCTCTTAAAATCTAATTGAATCTAAGGGAATCTTCATAATATCTAAGGGAATCTAAGAAAATCTTGATGAAATCTTAGAGTTTTTTTTAATATTTTGCAAAGAGCTACAATAAAATGTTCTAAAATGTTTTATAATAAAGGTGTACAATATAAATCTTGAAAAAAAAAAATATTCTAGATGCTCGTGGCAAGCGCCTTAGTCTAAAAAATAGAAAATGTTTTAAAATATTGCAATGCATCCAAAATAGATTATTTTAGAAGGTTTTAAATGCTCATGGGTAAGCACCTCAATCAAAAATAGAAAATTTAAGAGAATCTAGGAGAATCTAAGAGAATCTCAAGAGAATCGCTTGGTTATCTAGAGCACTATAGGGCCTTACACCGAAGAATATGCTAAAACTCGAACAATGCTTGTGAGGACGATTAATTTTCTTGTCTAATTATATCGATAAAATGTAAAGGATATATTCACATCCATACAAAATTATATAGCCTTAACAAGTCTTATATATAATAACATAATAACATATTTAAAAGCCACAAATTAAAACAAAATCTTATAACTCCTATTCATGTCGATGTGCTCCCATCCGCTTGTTGCCATTACTTCTATTGGCCCACCAAGTAGCACGCCACGCTAGTTTAATTAATAAATTGTGGTTTTCTAAGGGTCCACCCCTTTAATTTAACCTACATGAATGCAACATTTCCCCAACAGGGGGGAGGATGCTTCCCCCATAATGGCCGTGGAGATGTGTTCTATCATGCCTAAGATGAATGCATGTCTAATGCCTACACCTTCGCCACCCCTCTGCCGAGGAGGTGGCTTATCCTCCATAATAGCCATAGACTCTAGGTGGTTCCTATCATGCACTTATCCATGATCTCTGCTCTAGGACTCATGCATGCTTACTCAATCTATAGGCATTAAATCATGGCATAAGGAACATTAAAGATGATCCCATTATTGCCGAATGCATGCACTCACCTGCATCCCGAATACTTGATGAATGCATACACCCTTTTGATCCTTGATAATCAATGCATGCACTGATGCGAAGTTATATCTATCTTGCATTGTTCGTAAACTGTGGGTATTGCTTTTAATGATCGTATTTAAGTACGGACGTCGCGTATTTAATGATAAGTATTTCCACGACCAAATATTGGATGACTTGAGATCTTCTTGTTTTCTTATATGCTTTATCAAGAAGAGCTTCTGGAACAATCTCAAGTTGTTTATCAGTCATTATCAATAAAGTTGGAGTCTTCAATATCTCCTCTGGATTAGGAGTATGCTTCTTAAGAAGGCTTATGTGGAAGGCTTTATGAAGTGTCAAGTGTGCGAGGAGATCCAATTTATAGGATTGGTTACGCATCCTTTGAATGATTTGGAATGGTCCTGCCCACCTTGAAGCAAGATTCTTGCAATTGCCAAAGTGGAGGTTTGCTTGTTTGACCGAGTCAAATATTATCCTCTACTTGGAATTTCCTTTTGGTTCTGTGCTTATTGGCTGCTCTTTTGTCTACTTCTTGCTGCTCGGAGGTGGCGTCAAACTTCTTCAATCAATTGTTGCATCTACAGCCATAAAGCATTTGCATGAAGATTCATTCTTCTCCATCTCAATCTCTTGAACATAATAAGTGTATTGCATGTAATCATAAAAGAACAAGCATCAGAAGTAGAACTATTAATCCTGATTACCACAGATTTCCAAAACCCAATTAATGTCGTATTGGGTTTGCTTGATAATTGCATTAGGCCATACAATTTCATCTTTGAAGATTAAAGCATTTCTCCCCTTCCAAATTCTCCACAGGAGAATGTACCTCTACCATTCTACTGAGTTGGCTAGGAAAAAGAGGTCAATGGCTTGCATGTTGGCTAGACCAGGAATATTTATCTCAGTTTCAGCTAATTCCAGTGTCCATTCAGCCCAAAGACAACTTTTAAAGAGGTGTTCTTCATTTTCTTGGTCCTGCAAACACCTAATACAAATATCAGTGTTAGACATATTTAACCTCCATTCTTCTTGTTGGTAGCAAGGGCTCTATGCCAAAGCTGCCACATAAAAGCTTTGATTTTCGGATGGATGGGGCTCTGCCACATAAAAGTTAAGTTCCTGATGGCTCTCTCTGGCTCAATGTTCCATTTGGTATGAATGGAAATATTTTGATTCCTATAAAGGTACCTGTAAGCCAAGTTGACCCTGTAACCACAAAAACCATTAATATGCCAAAATTCATCAGAGTTATGCCAATCTCCAACTGCCAATTTCAGGGAAATACTATTGAACAGCTGCTTGGAGTCATCACCCAGATCCCTAAGAACAGACTCATGGTAATTAAAATTATGGATGATATCCGTAATGTAGATTATGCCTCTATTAGTCCATTGCTTGGTTAACTTAGGGAAGTTATTAGCCAAGCACATGTTGGGATCTTCCAGAATCAATGAGAAGCTCCAAAAAATTGGATGATCCTAAGAGAGCCCCTCTTTCCATGTATACATACCCTTAATCTTAACCCAAGCTCTGATCCACTTCTTGATAATCAAGGGTGTGGAGGAGGGGACTGTGAAATCAAAATAGACACTATGAGGGAGCTGCAGCCTGAGGTTCCTCCATCCAAAGGGGTGGCATTTCTCAATATAATAATGAATGAGACAACTTACAGGGTGATTAATTTGGTTGTTGCAGGCCCTAAAGAAATATTTTGCAGCCAAAGCAGTAGCCTGCTTCTCAATATTAATCACCCCCAATCCTCCCTTACTTTTTTGCTTGCAACATTCCTCCATGGAGATTGGAATCCAACACCTTCACTTTGATCCCCCAAGAATGAACCTTCCAATAATGCTTTGCATCTTAGCAAGTCCTTTCTTAGGAGCCATGATAATTGAAGACTGGAGAGGAGGAGATAACCGAATTTGCCAGGATGGCTCTTCCATTTTTGGACAAAAACTTAGAATTAAGAGAATCAACCTTCCTGTAAACTTGTCAATAAGGTCCTCCCAAGGGTCACAAGCATTGACTCTAATAGCATATGGAATGCCAAGAATTTTAGTCTTAGTGTTAGGGGAGAGATACATACATCCTAGGGTTAAAGCTGCCTGCTCACCCTCCTCTTGATGCCTTGAGATAAGCTTAGTCTTAATGGGGTTGATTTTGCACCCTGAGCATTTGCCAAAATTCTCCAGGATAGCTTGAGTGTTGTGAATGGACTGCTCCTCCAGATGCACAAAAAGAAAGGTATCATTTGCAAAATGAACATTCGAGATCTCATTCTCCCCCTGGAGGGGGGAGACCAAGGCCTTTGATTAGATGAAGATTCCTTGCCATTTGAAAATTACTATTCAGCCCTTCCATGACAATTAGAAATAAAAAAGGAGCAAGAGGGCAACCCTGCTTAACTCCTCTTTTAATATCAAAGAATGGACTGCATTTTCTGAATTCTAGAACAACAGATCTAGAATTCTTTAATACTGCTTGGAAGATGGAAATGACAGTATCTGAGAATCCCAATTTTTTGCAACACCAACTCGGAAAATTCTAGCTCACCGTGTCAAAAGCCTTTGTAATATCGAGCTTTAGGAGGCCAATTGGTTGGTTGGAATCCTTAGCCCAAGTGATGCCTAAGGAGGCAGCAGCCACATTATCCAGGATATACCTTCCTCTAAGATAAGCACTTTGAGTATTACTTATGACCTCTTCAAGAATGGGTTTGAGCCTTGTAGCTATAGTACCTGTAATTAACTTATAAACCACATTAGTAAAAGAGATGGGTCTATAATCCGAGAAAGTGATTGGGAGCTTGATCTTGAAGATGAGAGCAATCAGACTGGTGTTGATCCTGCAGTCCAATTGTTTGAGGGACAAGAATTCATTGAAACAATGTCCTTACCAAGGAGTTCCCAAGACTTCTTAAAACATTCAGCTGGAAGGCCATCAGGGCCTGGAGTTTTACCATTCTCCATTTTCTCGAGAATCTTGAATATTTCAGCAAAGGTAAAGGGTCTAGATAGAGTCTCATTCATACCATTGGTAACTTTCTGCTGGATATGCACAAAATTTTCTATATCAGCCCTGCTAATGTCTTGTTCAGTTCCCATGATTATGGAAAAGTGCTCTCTAACAGCACATTTCAATTGGGTGTCATTTTCAATGCTATTACCTTCCCATAGAATCTTGTAAATATGATTCTTCTTAACTCTGCCTTTGGCTTTGATGAAAAAATATTTAGAGTTACTTCTTTCATCTTCCTTGAGTTCTTTCACCTTTGCCTTAATCTTCCATCCTCTGGAAATTCTAACCTGCTCTCTTTCAATCTGCACTTTAATGTCTTCCTTTTGCTGACCTTGGGCCAAATTGAGTTGAGTTCTCAGATCTTGGAGGTGAGCAGTTTCTTTTCTGTGGACCTCTTTACCCCACACTTTCAGCCAGGTCTTAATCTTTTTAGAGACTCTAACCCACCAATCCATCCAGCCACTATTACCTAAAGGCTTCGCCTCTTGAGAAATAACCTGCTCAAGGTTAGTCAAAAAATCACTGTGCTCAAGAAGATTAGTATTCAATTTAAAATAAGAATTCCTCTTCCTTTGGATACTATTGCCATAAATATTGATAAGCTGAGGAAAATGATCAGAGATAGGATTAGTAACCCTAGAGCTATTATTCCAAAGGGTCTCACTGAGGTAAAACCTATCATGGAGACAGCACAGCGGCTGATCTCTATGATCATTCCAACTATAAGAATGAGGGACAACTCTAGCTAAAGAGAGATGATGGGAAGATAAAAGGGAACTCCAGCTCAAGAATTCGTCACCACTCAAGCTGCTAAAGTTGATATTCTTTATGTAGCTGGGAGTAACCATATTGAAATCACCAGCTATAATACAGTCATCATAAGGGATGTTATCTAAACTTCTGCTGATAACACTCCAGAGATTAGCTCTTTCAGAGGGCTGGTGATAAGCATACACATTTATAAAAGCAAGTCTGATATCTCTAATCCTTCCATGAATAATCTGTCATCTACTACTATTGGCATTTACCATCTGAATATCTTCAAAATTGAGTCTGTTATTCCAAGCAACAGTAATATCAGCAGAAGTATTATTAGCCTTAAGGGACCAATGCTGGAAATTGGCAGGCAGAACCTCTTTAATTAAGCTATGTATGTTATCATCATGAATTTTATGCTCTTGAAAAGAAATAAAATCAAGATTCATAGAGCTAAGACAAACCTTCAATCTACCTCTTTTATAATTCGAATTGATTCCTTGGATGTTCCAAGTGATACCTTTAAGATCTATATCCATTAATAGGAGGTAGGATTTTTTTTGGGGATCTTCTTGGAGGTCCCAGGAGATTGTCTTTCATCATTTTCTTTCCTCTTTTCCTTATATTGTTGATAGTAGACCAAGCCCCTTCCTCTAAAGAGGAGGACTTGTAGTTGACCTGAAAGTCAAGGTCGTGCTCCGAGTCTTCCTTCATGGATTCCTCATAAAGACCAAAATTATCATTTAAAATGCCAAGATCCAAAGTGGAGATGCTCATAGTGATTGGACCAACCTCGATAACAACTTTAGAGGAAAATTGGAAGATAATACCTTCGTCAGAAATAAACCTTTTAGGGAGAGCCGAATTGTTGGTGCTGCAGTCAGCCTTGATCTTATGATTTTCTTCCAAATATTTGGCCTTGGGTCTCCAAACTTGTTTGTACTGCTGTTGGTCGAGAGAGTGTGTCATCAACCACATCTAGTTTACCTGGTTTATAGACTACCTCGAAGTCATACTCTTCAAGGAATTCCATCCAGTGTCTTCACTTCAAATTGAAGATATATTCGAGGCTTTGGTGGTCTGTATCCAACTGAAATCGCTTCCAAGCAATACTGCCTCATATGTGTAAAGCTCTTATGACCCTTAGACATTCCTGATCATGGGTGAAATAATGTTGCTCGACATCATTCATCTTTTTGGAGTCGGATGAGATTACTCTTCCTTCTTGCATGAGGACTCCTCCAGTTGCCACTCACTGGCATCTGTTGACAACGTGCAACCCAATCTTTGACTTTCTTGTGCTTAGTGAGATCTGAGAAAGGGGCTGCTCATTTAGCAAAATCTTTTACAATTTGCCTATAATAATACGCAAGACATAAGAAGCTTCTCTCTTTGAACATGCTCTTTGGAGTTGGCCAATTGACTATCACTTCAATCATTGCTGGATCGGTGGAGATTCCTTCTGGTGTCACTACATGCCCGACATATTTCATCTTACTTGTTGCAAAATAGCACTTTTAGAGTTTAGCACAAAGACGATGCAGTCTCAACTTTTCTAATACTATTCTCAAATGAACCGGATGTTCCTCCATGGACTTACTGTAATGATGATAAACTGATCTAAAAAGTTTATAAAGACGTCATTCGTCAGAAGCATAAATGTTGTCAGCGCATTTGATAGATGAAAAGGCGTCACTGTAAAATGATCATACTGCATTTTAAAACCTATCTTATGGATGTTTCCTCCTTGTTGATTTGATGACATCCAGATCTTAGATTGATTTTGAAGAATTGCTCCCTGAAGCTGGTCCATTAAGTCATCTGGCCTTTGCAATACGTACTTGTTCCTTATCGTATGCTTATTGAGTTGGCATTATACTTCCATAACAATTGCTGCAAATCGTAATATGCTTGGCCTAAGGAACCCAATTTCCAACAATTTCTTCCATTGCCTCTTGAGTTCTCTTATCTGGCTTTGCATCTGGTGCAAACGTAATTTTGCATTTGATTTTTCCAATTTTCATCTGAAAGGATGTTATGAAGCTCTTTAATTAGATCACAATTGCCTTAGATAACTGATTGAAACTAAGGTCTTCCTTTATATACTTGCAATCAGGGTCGACAGCTTACAGCTTATGATATATGTGACCTCATCTCTTTTAATATACTTACCTAGCTTTTTGGGTGACATCATGCATTGCATGACTGAAATGACTTCCTTAACTTTAATTGTAAGGTGCTTGCCATTTGGTACTAGGATGGGCATTTCTTGCTCACAGCAATCAATTATTCCCTTAGCCAGATTTTAATTATTCCATGTCTATCATACTTGTCGCTGATAACTTTGGCGCTGATGCTTAACTTTGCTCTGCTTAAGGTGATGTCGAAGTTGACTTTTGTTCCTTTGGTGCTGCGAGTTGTTCACTTTCTGGTATAGACTTAGACTTAGGAGTCTTACCATTAGAGATATTTGCCACCTAGGAGATGCAAAGTTATGAGTTAATGAATTATTTATATAAGTCTTTGACCAGAAGGTTTTGCCATCAAGACGTTTCCTTTGGTCACAAAAGTCTATGCAATCAAATAATTATTCTCATTTTAGATCTAATCTAGACTCTAGGAATTATACCTTTCTTGGTTATTACCCTCTGGAAATAGTCCCACCTTTGAGTTGATGCCATCTAAGAAGTTGGCTGGACTTGTTAGATTGCTTCTCTTCCTTGGGTCGGATTATTCCTTATGTTGTGGAGGTACTCATGTTATACATGGTTAACAATTATCCTAGTAGTGAATCCTGCTTAGCGAGGTGATCAGGCTCACAAAGAGGTTCCAATATGTTGGATATCCATCAACAAATGTGTATAACTTTAGTTACTCGATATGTTTTTCTTCCCAATCCTTGAATCTTTGCTCAATTCTTGGGTCCATCCTTTTAAATAAATAAATAAATAAATAAAAATTCACGTGGAATTGCTTCCCGATCCCATCATGGATGTTATCATCCATCTAGTATATTCGACTATCTAACCATAGAAATCCGGGCTTGCTAAAAGCTCGTCCACTCATCATTCATTGGCATAGCAAGACGATGTTGCCCTCAAGTTGTTGAAGAATCTAACCTCCTTGGAGTTGTTGCATAATCCTTCATAGACCTTTGTCTTTTTGTTGAACATCTTCTATTTGTGCTCCCCTAGATGTCGAGGTTGACTTCCCTCATTAGGGGTAACCATGGTAATGGACTTGATGACGTGGTTGATGATGTAAGGTCTTTATGTCGCTTTCCAAAAGCTTGGAGGTCATGTTCTTCACTTTATAGAATCTTCCATATTGAATCATCATGTCTTGGAGGTTAGAAGATTTGAGGATGATTCTTTTAACTCCTTGTTCGATCATGTTGTGTTGACTCTATCGATCTCCTTCATGTTTGCTCTTGAGCTTGGCAGTCTCATGTTGCTGATATAAGAGTGATGACAATGTTGTGTGTTTCACCACTTCAAATTGTTCAACCTCTTCTCCTTCTTAGGAGGTAAGCTTATTTGCATCCATGTGCAAGATCTCTAACCTTGCAGTAATCAATTATTACTATTGTGCCTCGTTTTATTGTTGATGGACCTCTAATCCCTAAGGCTAGGAGGTCATCGTGATCTTTCTGCAAGGAAATGGTGCTATAAAGGTTGATGTAGCTACCACAGAGAATCGGAGCTGGCGATGACGAAGTTGATTGCAGTCTGGCCGTACTCTTATTCTTGAGCAATCTGGCCTCAATGGCATGCAATTCATCCTTAGCCAAAACTTCTCTCTTTGAAGTCTAGATCTAATACTGCCATGAGCCTGTATGTCTGAGATGTTGTTCTCCATAGGAGGTGTGCTCGATATCCTCTCTTAGAAACTCTTGATGTAAATAATCGATGAAGTCATTTATTTGTTGGTCGCGGAGCTATGACAATAGCTTGTCATTGTGGAGCCCTTTCCCGGGGCACTATGGCACTTGGAGAGAATATTATTGGCTAGAAGATGTTCCTCCCCTACTATGATCAACAACGTAAGTGCCTTAATGCTCATCGGTTGTTTAGCTGCCCTTCTTGGCACTCTTGTGTTTGTCCTTGATGTCTTAGTTGTCCTTTCTGCAGTCTTCCATTCATTATTTGAGTTTGGCTCTCCTGTTTACCGTGTTGATCGTTGACCCGATGAAGCTTCCTTCATAAGGTGTCCTTTGATTTCGAATTCCTTGATATGGTCGAGCAGCTCTCGTATTGAAAGTGTCAAGGGTCTACAACGAGGATCCGCCTGGTCTATTTGACTGGCCAAACGTGCATAACATACAACAAATGTCTATGTCTACTGACTCTAGAGTTCCTATATGCGAGTATTCTACCTGCTGAGATGGGTTGGTAACAAGACTCCATGTCTCTGGGTAGACTTGGTGTACTGGGCTAGAATGCATTGATAGAATGGTTTCTAGACAATTATCTATGAAATCAAAGGTATGGCTGAAGACAGTTGATAATGTTGCATCTATAACATGTGTTGGCATCTCATAGCAACAATTGCTAAGCCCTTGGCAACTAGTTGGATTGCTAAGAAAAAGTCTCGAAAATAAGGCTACTGTTTAGACAATGACTTGCTTGACAAGCTAAGTGAGAAGGACACATAATGGGATCTATATCTGACTTAAGGAAAATTATGATTTCGGTCTCAATCCTAAGGGTCTTGGTTATAAATATTTTCTAACATCTTTAAACTTAAGCATGAATAAAGATTATAAATCAAACACAAACGATGCCCGCCCTCAGTGGTTGGCACGGGGGGGTGGGGGGGGGGGGTGGGGGGGGTTCATCCCTGTGGGTGGGAGGTTCGATTCTTGCCCTTTATGCATACGGGATTCTGGTGCGGGATGAGTCGGCTAGAGCCATCTGGCGCGGGATGAGTCGCCTAGAGCCATAGGCAACTCAGTTGACTTTATTAATGTGGGGTTAGAAAACTCAGTTGACTTCATGGGAGAAAACTTATCCACAACTTGACTTATGGGTGACTTCATTCTGAAATAGAGTAGTTGACTTGCCTCATGGGGTTAGAAAACTCACTTGACTTCATGGGAGAAAACTTATCCACAAATGGGTGACTTCATTATGGGGTAGAGCAGTTGACTTGCCTCATGGGGTTAGAAAACTTATCCACAACTTGACTTATGGGTGACTTCATGATGGGGTAGAGCAGTTGACTTGCCTCATGGGGTAGAGCACTTATGCACAAACATATAGCTAGCAAAAACTTATGCACAACATATAGCTTACACAACATATAGCTAGCAAAAACTTATGCACATAACTAGCAAAAACTTATGCACAACATATAGCTAGCAAAACTTATGCACAACATATAGCTAGCAAGGGTAGAAAACTTATGCACAACATATAGCTAATTGGGGTAGAAAACTTATGCACAACATCTAGCAAGCAAGCCCATGCGTTGGGCCTGTGTCAACATTGGAGTAGGGCAACTCACATTAGCAAACCCATGCATTGGGCTTGTGTCAACATTAGGGTAGGACAAACTCACATTGGCATGGAGTAGGGCTTATTATTGGCATGGTGTATACAACTAGCAAACTCACTCACATTGACATGGGGTATACAATAGCATGGGGTATACGATGGCAAACTCCTACTTAAAACCTCCAAAACTACAATAACTAGCACAACCCACAATGCAGAATTGCTAGCCCTAATTTTGCATGAACTAACATTATGGGAGCTATATAGCACTTAAATGGTCAATTTATAACTTATAATTGGCATAGTCTTTTTACAACTTATAACTAGCACAACTTATAAAATACTAAATTCTATCCATAATTTTGTGAGATCTCTTGATTGTCAGAATCACCCTAACATCGGCCTTGAACTTTTGACAATCTTTTGAATGGCGCTTCTCTAAATCGAGAGGTTTGTGTACTATTAAAAATGCCCAATTTCTTGAAGAAGCTGGTTGTACTTCGAGTTTGGGTCGTGGCGGAATTTGTGCTTCGAGTTTGGGCGTGGCAGATTCTCTTTGGCTTCAAGTCGAGAAGGTGGCTTGTTGAGGCTACATCTTGATCTACTGCTTTGGATGAAGTTGGGAACTTTCTGCTTCTAGCATCGTGAATTGTAAAATGTGCATCATTGCAAGTATTCCTTATATGCTTCCTTCTTCTCCTGCTCGATATCATGCTTCAACTTGAAGGGGTTCTTTCCTATCACATAAATCTTCGTTCTTTCCTATCACATAAATCTTCGTCGATTCCTACGTCTTTGGCCATATTAGAATTGGTAGCCTTGCCACTTGTTTTTCGGCCTCCTCCTCCTGTTGGGGTACTTTTTGCTGTGGCTCTCGTACTATTATCGCCCTCATTAGCTGATCTTCTCGCCATTTTGTGCACTTTTCCAAATCCTTCTCCCCTTCTCTTACCTTCTATCCTTTGGGCTTGTTCCTCTACCTCCTTGGTTTGCTCTCCCTGTTAGCTCCTCTTGGGCCACTTCTTCTTGTGAAGATGCCGACTCCCATTCCCCTGAGGAACTTCCCGAAGTTTTGAGGGTTTGGTCCACCATGGTGTCAAGGAGGTTGTTGGGCATATTCGAGCTACTAGAGTCTTCGTCCCGTCTGGGTCACCTTTCGAGTGAAACTTGCTTATTTGGTCTACTCCATGATGATTAGAAATTTTCCCTTAGAATTCGCCTTACAATACGAAAGGGCTCGAGGATAGAATCTTGAAAGATCTAAGGATTGGGGGGTACTTTTCAAGAGATCTTTCTCCCCCCCTTTTTTTTAAATGTGAATACATTATAACTAAGGGTTATTAATTGAAGTACTTTTTCTACTTACTTAACTATCTTTCAAAATTTTCCTATTTGTTTTGGGCCAAAGATTGGCCATCGCACCATTTTCTTTGCAAGCTTTCTATTGAGCAATTCTTCGTTCAATTTTCACTTGTGAAATGGGGCTCATAAACAACTTTCAACTCAAATTTACTAGAAGGTTTGTTTTGACTCTCTATTCAAAATTAGCTCGCCCTAACAACTAGATTTAACTTGCTAATGACATTCTAATGATGGAAGAAAAAAATTCTCCCAATTTTCGAGGTTCATATTGGGGTTTTACCCCCAAATTTTCTACTAGGCCAGTTAGCTACTTAGGAAAATGGCCAGTGCTTGATCTTGGTCAACCAAGGTCATTGCTCTGATACCATTGTGACGCTCCGTGTGCTATATACAGCAGTCCGCGGTATACAACGAAGGACCTTCCCTATCCAACGGCTACCCGTCGTATGGGCCCGTTGTCTAACTCGCGTCTAGAGTGGCCAGACTATCAAGCAGAGGACACAGAGGTGTCATTCCGTCCCGTCCTCTAGGGGTCCCTATATCAGCGGAAGCAAAACATATAAACATAAGCACTAGCAATAACATAACAACAATAAACTACCTCGAAGGGTAGTGATAATCCATCCATCCATGTCATCGAATACAACAATACAACAAATGCGTCAAATACATCAAAAAGAGGCTCCTACCCAGGGCTCAGACTCAAGGGGGAGTCGACTAACGGCTGGGGGTCTCCAGATAGAACAGACCGAGTTATGGCAATGACTTGGGCTGGCAATAGATAATGGCTAGGGTTGACCACTCCATCCACCCCTCCTGTGCATACTTTGCAGATAGGCTAAAATAGGCCCTGTCGTGACTGTAACCTGTCGGAGACGTAATCCCATGGTATCACCCAACGAGACTACCCCGGGTTGCATCTCCCCGGTCCGATGAGGTAGGACTACCATCTCCCCAGTCCGATGAGGTAGAAAGGGTTGCATCTCCCCCTCCCGAAGTGCAATGGCTCCATGGGCAGCTATAGGATCGTGGCGACACACGTCCATACCCGAATGAACTCCCTAAAACAAGAGCCAAGTCGACACTTGCAACTCTTGAGAGTCAGGGCGACACCATTGACCCAGAAAGTGTCGGACCCATACCCGGCCCACATGAAGTGGCCGACTATGAGCCTAGCCCGCTATGGGACCCTAGTAGCCGCGCTCAGCAGGGTCCTTCCTCCACTTTGCCACTGACCCCGTTGTGTGGTGCTCAATCACTCCATAGCCTCCGTAGCCAGGTGGGCTCCATGCACATGCCGCATAATAATGGGAACTAATGGGTCTAAACTAGGAGCATCATCTAAATAATGGTACTAGGTCTCTACACCCCTTCCCAATACACAAGAGGTGCAAACATAAGATCAACCATCATCATATATCAATATAACATGATAAATAACAAGAATAACAACTGATCCTAATAACATACACCTAACTTATAGTTAGGGTTCATTGATTAGGGTTCATGCTCAGAACAATAGGTTCTAGAATGGCTCTACTATGACACAATATGCAACTCCCTGTAATCTACTCGAAATACCTGCTTCTGACGAGCTATCGCCGGCTCCCTGGTTCTCCATCTCTAGCAGGTGGTTTGAGTAGATGACCTTCCTCTGCTACGCTTGCGCTTCCGGACTGCTACTGCGACCTCGGCTATCGAAGACGATCCTCGAATCGGAGCTGTGGGCATGAATTGGTGGATCAGAAGTTGGTGGAGCCAAAAGTGGTCTAGGTTTAGGGTTTGGCCTTTTATGTGTTAGGGTTCACATGAGGGCCACTTGGCTCCAATAGGGCGCATCCATGTGGCGGGTCACCTATAGAGTGAAGCCATGTGGAAATGGGTCACCTCCTAAGGTTGGCTAAGTTATGTAAATAACTTGACCATGCCCCCACACTCGGTGCATACAAGTCTACTAATGTAGATTTGTATAGTGACGTAGGCCTAGGATATACGTATTTATATCGTATATTCTAGGGGAACGTCATAGATCACAGCAGCTGATGGCTCCTCCTTCCTCCACTCTCTCCAAATCGATTTGGGGCAGAAATGGGGATAGGACCCCAATTTGCCCTCGAAGCTTGGTAAGTCCCCCTTGGCCAATCGACTTGGGCAAGGTGGCACTACCCTATTGGTTAATCTAACTAATTAATAACATAATTAGTCTAATTAGGTTAATTACCCCCCTAATATTTTAGCATAGCTAAAGAAAACCCTTTTACATTAGCCCAAGTTAGCCCTTATTGACCCCTAAGGGTCTTATTATATCCTGGAGACGTGTCATAGTATGTAATACCTGGAACGTCACATTCTCCCTCCCTTGGGATAATGTTGTCCTCAACATTAGGGTTAATCTAGCTAGAATAAAAACAATTAAGCTATAAAAGATAACTCTATTTGCTGAATAAATACAGGATTACATGAAGTAGTTGTAGGACGAAGTCCCTTAGCAGTAGACAAGAAATACCATATCAACGAACTTATATAGCAGCACACATAACAATTAAATAACAAGAGATGGCCCCAGACTGAAGCCTAGGATCTTCTGCAGTACGTCAGTACGCGCTACTGGCCTGCAGAATTACAATACATCATCAGTACTTATAAAATAATTTAAGTTGTGTGGTTGAAGGGACCACCCCCTTAAGAAAGAAAGAAAAATATGAATGAAGGAATCCTATCATGCCTAAGGTTTGCATGTCGTCTCGGCATAAGGAATGGTCATATTCCCATTATAGCCTGCGTCCTATCATGAATGCCTATATGCCCACTTCCCCATCTAGGATGCATGTAATCCAACCCCGTGAGTAGGGTAACCCTTACGATATATAGACTATGGTCTACATAATCTCACCCATTCTACTCTATACACCTCGTTATGATTGCCCTCTTGTCGGTTGTCCCTAAGGTATAATCGACAAAGTCACCATCCTCTTCTTCCATCATTGAACGCGATATTTTATACATCTTGTTACTCCCTAAACCCTAATTCGAGTTTAGGGCTGAACCTAATATTAAAAAGGGTTAAAATATTAAATTAGTTAATATTAACCAATCTAGAATTGTCACCTGTCCCAAATCGATTGGGCAAGGCAGACCTGCTAACTTGGGACACCCAAATTGGGGTTTCCACCTCCAATTTGCCCCAATTCGATTTGGGGGCAGTTGGAGGAGGAGGAGGAGCTGATGTTCAACCCGGCCCCAGCTAGAAGGATGGAGAACCAGAGAGATAGAGGATCTAGCTTAGATTCCTAGATAGTCATAGGATAACCCTTGTATGCTTAGAAGATAGCGAGGATTAACTCTTGTATGAAATGATGTATGGTTAATCTCTATTTTATGTTTATTCGAAGCTATAGATGGATGGATGTATGGATAGTTTTCTTTCCGTTCCTCCTGTGTTGTATGGGTAAAAGGGAGGTAGAGACCTAAAAACCATCTAGAAGTAGAGATGTTCCTATTTAGAACCCTTAAAACCCAGTAAGTGCGGCCTGTGCACAAGAGACCACCGGGTTGTGGATAATATGATGTGGTTCAGCACCAAATACCGGACACAACTGGTGAAGTGGGGGTGGAGCCTTGATGAGCATGGCTACTGCGGCTCCTACAGTGTGCTAGACTTATAGTCGGTCACTAGGTGTGGGTCGGGTATGGGTATGACACCTCCTGGGTCGTAGGATACGTGCCTATATGGACGTCCTGGACTTTGCGTAGATTTAGGGGGGTAAGTCGGGTACAGATGCGTGTGCATCTAGTGGCACGTATCCTCTAGCGCACCCATGGAACCAATGTGATTCTGGAGGGGATTCATCCCTTTCCTGCCTTATCAGACATAGGGAGATGTAACCCAGAGTAGTCTTACAGGGTGATTCCATGGGATTGCGTCTCAGGAAGGCAACAACCATGCCATAACATGTTTTAGCCTATCTGCAAAGTGTGCACAGGAGGGGCGGATGGAGTGGACTACCTAGCCATTGTTCTATGCCAGTCAACGCCACGTTATACTTCTGTCTGCTGTTATCCGGAGGCATGTCGACCCACATGAGTCTGAGCCGGGGGTAGAGCCCTTATTTATGGTGCATTTCCTTTGTTATGTTGGTATTCTATTGCTAGTTGTATTGATGATCATGGGCCACCCTTCCTTGTGGTATATTAGTTATTAGTATTGTTGCCAGGTGCTAACATGTATGTGCACTTCCGCTATAATAGGATTTCCTATAGAAGGCGTTGGCTGGCATAGAACAATGGCTAGAGTAGTCCACACTCCATTCACATTCACCCCTCCTGTGTACACTTTGCAGATAGGCTGAAACATGCTATGGCGTGGTTGTAGCCTTCCGGAGACACAATCCCATGGAATCACCCTATGAGACTACTTCGGGTCAGAGAGGCATCCCCTTCCCGACCACGATAGATCCCTGGGTGTACTAGAGAATGCATGCCTCCTTAGCAACCCCCACATCCGTACCCAACTTGGACCCCCCAAAATCCATGTGTCGCGTTGGCGCACCCATCGAGCCCAGGACGTCCATATAGGCACGTTTCCTGCGACCCAAGAGGTTCGGACCTATACCCGGCCCCAACGCGAGGACCAAATATAAGCCTAGCACACTGTAGGAGTCCTGTAGCCACGCTAGGCAAGACTCCATCTCCATTTCACTATCGTAGCCGTTATCTGGTGCTGAATCACAATATAGCATCCATAGCCAGGTGGGCTCTTGTGCACATGCCGCATTTACTGGGTTTTAAGGGTTCTAACTAGGAACATCTCTACTTCTAGATGGCCTTTAGGTCTGTACCCCTTTTTACCCATACAACGCAGGAGGAACAGAAAGAAAGCATTCATATCCGATACATCCATCACAATCTCATCTAGAACATAAAATAGAGAGACTAATCTTCCATCTAACAAGCAAGGGTCAGTTCCTAGCTAGAATCTCAAGCTAACTAAGCCTACTAATCAGTATATGAGCTAGATCTCCCATCTCTCAGGTTCTCCATGCCCTGCTGGTTGAATAAGCTCCTCCTCCTTCTCCAACTGCCCCCAAATCGAATTGGGGCAACCTCCAATTTGGGTGTCCCAAGTTAGCAGGCCTGCCTTGCCCAATCGATTTGGGCCAGGTGGCAATTCTAGATTGGTTATCATCAGGGAAAAAAATAAGGAACTTCTAAATCCAAAGTGGCGAAATAGACTTGGCTAAAGTATGCCAAAAGTTGAGATGAAAGCTTCTAACGTTTAGCTAATCTTTTCAAATTTTGCCACCCCTACTTTCTTACGTTTGGCTAAACTTATACTTAAAAATAAAAAAATCTTCTATCATTTGGCTATTTTGCACTAATTTAAGACCTAAATATTAACTGATCATAATAGATATAAAGGTTATCAAATAATTTGGTTAAAGTACGTCAAAAGTTGAAGTAAAAGCTTCTAAGTTTTGGCTAAACTCTCCAATTTTTGGCACTTATACTTTCTTACGATTAGCTAAAGTCGGATGAAATGGAGGTGGGCCGTGAAATAGACTTGGCTAATATTTTCTTTTTTTTTGGCCCAAAAAGGGCTATAGTTTAGCCGTTTTTTTCCCAACAAGTCTAAAATTTTGCCATTTAGCTAAGATTAGCCACTAATTTTTTCCCTGGTTATCATTAATTAATTTAATATTTGAGCCTTTTAATATTACGTTAAGTCCTAAATTCGAATTAGGGCTTAGGGTTAGGTTTACACCTTAATAATTAATGATTAACATAGCTAAACTTAGCTTATGAATAATTAATGTGCCATTAATTATTCATAGTGACGTGTCCTTGTTTAAACTTCATAAAAGTAAGGGAGCTCAAACAATTGTCAACATCTTGTAAGCTCATCTGAAAGAAGCGATTGATTGTCAAAATTGAACCTTTGAACAACTGAATTGAGTGACCCTTGAACAAATGAATTGAAGGGGGTGCATTTCAAGCCTATAAGTTACTTGAATTAAAATCACTTATGACCTCCCAAGAGAGAGCATACAAATGTCTGACCATGCAGAGGAGCTAATGCAAATGTAGCCACTCCATAAACACCTTCCTTGCATAGTCTCAACATACTTTCTACTACAAAAAGGAGAAACATCTTTCTTTCATAGTCTCAAAATATTTGCTACTAGCAAGTAATTTGTATCTTAAAGCTAAAATTTTCAGATTTGACAAAATTCTATTGCAAAATTTGATAAATGTAATGAACTCTTTTAAAATGGCTCAGAGGTGCAAAATGAACCTAAAGGATTAAACTGCACTCTTTCTTCATTAACATTAAAAAATCTATTATTCTATTCTATTCTTTGTTGCTATAAGTATCCACTGCAGAAAGACATGTTTTAAGACATCTAGCTTATGTATATCCACCAAAGAGTACAATTCAAGGACCTCTCAAGAGAGGCCTCTTCTATTAAAAAGGGGAAAGGCCACCCCTCAAGTCACGCCACTCATCTAAAAGTTGTGAAGGTAATAACCTTCCCATCCAGGTCGCTAAATATAATGAACAGGAGTCCATTCCTTTCCTTCTTCAATATGTTTTTTATGTCCATGGTCGATTTTCATTACCCCGACCCTTGAAGCGTGTTATTTATTAATTTTAGCTTTGCTCATTGACTATACACGTGATTCAACGCATACAATTCACCTTTGGTTGTGAGCGTTATTCTATAGGGTCACCAACCCATTTACTCCTTCAAATATTCCTTAACCCTCTTGTGGTTTCTAAGCTGCTATTATATGTCGTATGATATAACAGTCTATGTCCAAAGTTGCTTTCAAATCTCCCTATGTTTTTAATCTGCATATCATTGGGGGCTATGATTTAACATTGCCATACACCCTAGAAATATTTGGGTTCTTTTGTCATGGCGTCGTGCCTTTGTTGTGGCATTACATGTAAGCCATAGTCATGTCCTGAGTTAGCGAGTGAGCCTTCGTAAGAATCATAAGTTACCCAAAGTTATCAGGGCGCCTGCCTTGCATTTTATAAGTTTTCCTAAAACACCTATGTCTGATACAACCCAGGCAGTTATTTTTCTGCTACCCCAGCTTGTATCGATGCTCAAGCCCTATATGTTCTAATTTACACCTCCATGTGACCCATGAGGTTCACCTCTGCCTGATCCGAGTATGGATCATGTGGGAGATCTAGTCCTCGGTGTCTATGCAAGAC
Source organism: Isoetes taiwanensis (assembly GCA_021234155.1). Classification (NCBI taxonomy): domain Eukaryota; kingdom Viridiplantae; phylum Streptophyta; class Lycopodiopsida; order Isoetales; family Isoetaceae; genus Isoetes; species Isoetes taiwanensis. The sequence continues at coordinate 1,833,595 of JAJEKV010000028.1, read as the reverse complement.
ACATTCGAGCTTCTAGCAGGTAACTGCTACCCATCCTGGAATTGTACTATTGTACTATTTAACCCCATCATCTTGAGCTTTATTCTATTGCCTGTTGACATTTATTTCAAGTGCGAATTACAACATTCTACCTTGGCCTGCAGTAGATTGGTTGTTGTCTGCATATTCTAGATGTACTTCAGACCCTTCATGTGACGAGCCTGCTGAGTTGACCCTTTTGGCAACTCGGGAACTTGTCAAACTTAAGGCTAAATTTATATGGGTGTGAATTTAGGTGAAGAATTAAATCTTCCTTTGCAATTGAAATCCACAGTCTGAACTCAACAAACAACTCTGCTTATGCATTGAACATATTCACAAACTTAATATATTCCAATCTCTAATTGAGTAAATCAAACAACTCAAATATTTCCAATGTATTATCAATACATATACAATAGCAAACTGAGCAAATCAAGCAGAAACTTCTAGCTTTAGAACTCAAGCATGTCATTCCCGGCTACATTGCCACCACCAACTTGACCACTGCCTTGCGGGTTCACTGCACATGCACTCAATGGGGTTAGACCTCGTGACAAAGTGGGGATCCCATAGCTGCAAACCACCCTTAGATATAGTTTTTATATCATTATATTAACAAGAAATTTATCGCGGCGGCCTTGGCTGCCGCGAACATTTCTTTGGGTCCTAACTTGTGCGAGTAGATCTGCTACTAATGTGCAACATTGGATTATGGTTCTTTCCTCAGCAGTGAATTTGTGTCAATTTGAAACATTACAAAATACATTCCTAAACATTAAACATGCAAGATTGAACCAATGATAACTACAACCTTTGTTTTAGATATGTCTATCTCTAGCAACTTTGTTCATACATGTTGCAGCCTAGAAATAGGTTGAACAATTAAACCATAGTACCTGCCAATATTAGAAGTATCTATGTTCTCAATTTGTGCTATGGACATTGTTCTACGATATAAAATCATACTACGATTACTGCCACACAAGTTACATGAGATGCATTCGACATGGGTTTTGTAAGAAATATTAAAGACCTTTGAACCAATGATAACTACAACCTTTGTTTTAGATATGTCTATCTCTGTTAACTTTGTTCATACATGTTTGCAGCCTAGAAATAGGTTGAACAATTAACCATAGTACCGCCAATATTAGAAGCATCTATGTTCTCAATTTGTGCTATGGACATTGTTCTCGTATATAAAATCATATCAATTATCCGCCACACAAGTTACATGAGATGCATTCACATGGGTCTCGCCATGGTCGCGGAAGAATCTTAATCCACATATCTTGTGTTTTGCAGGAGCATAAATGTGCGGGGGTGATATTAACGACCTAATGAATATCTTGGTAATCGGACCCTATGTGGTATAGTAGCCTCACAACAGGCGGGAGCCCTTTGATTTGTTGGAAAATGGGTGTACATGTAACCTTTTCACCACGATAGCCAAAAGGCGCAAGTGATTGATTAAATGGAAGGAGGGCCAACGAGTGGGGCTTACTAAATGTGTATGCACCAATTGGGGCCACTCGGAGAGAATTGCTTATGGGCACAATTGCGAAATAAGCTCAATCCTTTGGTATGGGTTCTACATGGTTTGTCCCGGGTGACTTTAACATGGTGGAGCTCCCCAGGGGACCGAGCATGGTATTGGTTCAGATATTGTGCGGGGTTTTGAGCGTGACCAATGGCTTAGGCTTGTGCAGGAGTGGGGGTTTGACAGAGCTTCCTGAGATCGGAGTTTTACTTGGTGCAACAATTGGTTGGCCATGGTAGGGCATACTCTAGGCCGATAGAGTTTATGGCACTCCAGCTAGCTTGGATTATGCTCCACCCTTCACTAGGGTGAATGTTCGCCACCTCTGTCTGCGATCACACTCCCAGATCATTCAAACGGCCATGACCACCCACCGCGGCCTCTCAGACGCTTTTAAGCTTAACACAACCTTTCCGGGATCCAGAGTTCCTGGCAAAGGCCAGGCTCATTTGGCGCCAGATATTCAGCCAGATAGCGGAATGAGTGCAATGGTTACGGCATTGGCCGGGTAAAACAATTTGTGAAAAGAGGGGCTTGCATACAAAGGCTTCGCCCGGCCGCAGTTGGATGCCTTGTACCTGAACCGAGTCTCTTAGAGGGCTGGGTCTCGATGGCTTGGCGCGGAGCGGCGGTGCTTCGCCGATCGCGGTTGACGAGGGAGGCCAAGGTGTCACACTGCCGTGGTCAAAGCTGGTTTGACGTGGGTTTAAACAATCGACACTTGCTCTAAAGTCTTTTTCCTCGAAAAAGCCCGAAGTATCAGGCAATTTGCCATGGTAATACATAGTTACACCCCGTGGAGTGTTGTTGCAAAAGAACCGTGATGCTATCAAGGCCTTTGTAGCAAAAGACTTTGAAAGGTTTTTCAAAGGAGAGCCCGCCCTCACGAGTGTTTTTCAAGAGTCAGGCCGGCCAAGGTATCGCCAAGAATCTCAGCCCTTCAAAAGACAGGCTTAGAGGAGCCTTTGACAAGGCAGTTGGGGACGATGCCTCTGTTGGCTCCTTTCCAGTGTCCTGGGTTGGATGGAATACCAAAGGAGTTTTTTTCAGCGTCTTTTGGGAGTGGGTGGGGACTTGGTGGTGCAGGTGTATGTGGATCTTTTGGGGAATAACTCGATGCATCCCCTAATTTAATACAAAGTTGTATTTCACTTATACCCAAATGTAAGCATCCTAAAACCATCAATGACCTGAGGCCTATTACTCGCTGTCCTCAGTAGTGTATAAAATCATTGCTAAGGCTTTGGCGAGAGGCTTAAGCCAAGACTAGTTCACGCCATTAGCCCGCATCACCGTTTTCCCTCCCTAATATTCTTCATAATGTGGTCAGCCGCTTTTGAGGGAGTGCATTGGGCTCGTAGGATGAGGCAGCCCCTTGTTTTTCTTAAAATCGACTTTGCCAAGGCTTATGACAAGCATGTCGGCAGTTCTTGGCGGATATGATGCGTGCCTTTGGGTGTGGACCTAGTTTCGTGGAAACGGTTATGAAGCCGCACGCGTCCGCTAGGGCGACAAAGGTGGTGTCGTGGTGAGACCTCTTCAATCTTCTCAGGTACGAGGCATTAGGCGTGGGATGTCCGTTGGCCCCTTTCTCTCACACTATAGTGGCGTAAGCTCTTTCACAACTTTTTCGTGGCGCAAGTCGACAATGTGGTGCAAGGTCTCCGCATGGGTGATGGGTCGCGCAGTTTTGCGTCAATTTTGGGATGATACATTCCTCTTCCTTCATGCGATGAGTCCATCTCCGTGCAGCCAAGAATATTTTGATGCCTTTTCTTTAGCTTCGTGGTGCTTGCTTAACCGGGTCGGTGTTCGGCCATGTGGGTGCTGGAGGAACCTCCTCTGGCGTGGTTGAGTCGGGCTTCCACAGGCTCTTACACCGCCACACAAACCGCCAAAACTGTTAGGCATACCATTTGGCTTGGACATTAATGTTAGAGCAATTTGGTGAGACACTGGCTGATCTTAAGCAAGATAAGTGAAGTAAACTCACCCATGGCTGGTAGGATTCCTCCGGAGCTGCCGTGCTCATTGTTGCTCATGTTTATGTAGCCTCCCTGCATACTTGCCCCTGTGTGGTTAAGGGATTGGATGACACCATTCCTCAATTTTGTTTGGGGAGGAAATGAGGAGGGGGGCTGTTGAAGGTCGAAGGAAGTGGGCCCCAAAAAGGTTCTTAGGTATGCTTGATGTGTCGCAGCATTTACTGGTGCCGGTGTCGAATTCATCCGCGCCTGCTTCTCGAGCAAATAACTCCCGATGGTTTGGCTCATAATGGGGCCATTCCTCTATTGTGTTTAGGAAGCCGGCAATTCGCCTCGTTTGAGGGATTTGGCCTCTTCTTCAGCAGGCCCATCGAAGGTGGTCAAGGTTTTTTTCATTGACCCTAGCAGGTGTATAGTAGCCCACGCCTTTTCTCTCGGGTGCCCTTGATTCTCGTCATCTCCTTGGCCTCTTCCCCTACACCCAAAAATTTCTAATAGTAACCTCGGGATCCTTTTGCAGGGGTAACATCCATCCGCGGATCATATTGGGAGGGTCATCCGCCGGTGGGAGTTTTTAGGAACGCATTTTAGCCTTCGTGTCCCCTTGGGCTAGAATTGCTAATGCTATTCCATTGGCATCTGTCTTCTCAAGTCAATCGCGTTTGAGAAGTCGCATAGTGGACTTGATGCATCTCAGTTTGTAGCACACCCATCGGCTTTATGGGCTTCTAGCCGTGACACGCTGTCAGCCGGATAAGTGGTCGCTAAGCTTCCAAGTGTGGCCCGCCATGTGGAAGTGGGCGGAATACATTGCCTCCTCCTAAAACTGCATTTTTTTTGTGGCATCTTGCACCGTAGCCTCGTGGTGAATGTCCGAGTCCACGTGTTCAAGCCTCGTTTAGCTTTGGCCCATGCCCTCTATGTGGGAGGCGCCGAGACCATTGAGCACCGCTTGTCCTATGCACGAGGTGGGGCAGCTTGGTCCCGGTGAGAGCCCTTTGGGTCTTCACCGCGACAAATAAGATTCTCTTGGGAGTCTTTCCTAGCCATTTTGCTGCTGGCCAAAGCAAGCGCTCCATTTATGCGAGCTTGGCTTCGTGGGTTGATTTGGAAAAAGACGGGAGGGTAGGTCTTTAGAATGCAAACCGCTTAGCCCTTTTCTATTTGGTTCCGATCTTGAGGCATAAGTTGTGGCAGCTTACCAAGTCTCAAGTTTGTCCAAGCGCAGCTATAGGTTAATTTAAATTTGGTCGACATTCCTACAGATTGTGAATCATGATGGGCACTTCATTGCTTAGCATCACACTTATCATTGTACTTGATCGCATTCTAGTGGTTTAATATATTCTTATATTCTTCAAAAAAAAAATAAAAAAAAAAATTAAGAGACAATAGAGTAAATGGTTGATTTATTAATACATATACACATACATCATACAAATACACAGTTGTGCTCTCCAACGGTCAAACCATGGCACCAAATCCGGCATTCTCCTATACCGAATCCTCCAATACAGACATCCAATCCCGCATTGTTTTAGATACTCTTCCAATACAGACTTGTGCTGCACTCCTACCATGGAGGGCAGCCTTTATTTTTCCAATTTTCTTCATTTTCTCCTATTGGGCTTCTCCCAATCTTTCTGAGAGTAAGGGTTTGAACTCCATTTCCAAGCTGCTCCAGATTAACTTCAAGCCCCAAAATTGGGAGGACCCGAAAGGAATAGGGGAGGAACAAATGAGCGGGAATAGGAGGAACAAATTGAATTGCTTTTTGGGCAATAGGGTCGACCAAACTGGTGATAGCCGAGCACAAAAGAAAGGGTACCCTAGCTTTGAATTAGATTCAATGAAGAGGCATGAATAATCCGTCTGTAGTTGGAATGGCTATCCGCCTATGCCTAAAAAGGTGTGATCAGGATTTACTATGATTGAGGAGACATTTTTGAAGGCTATGTTTCGGTCCAGAGATAGATTTCGATCCAATTGAGTCTAAAAGTTGGGATTCAGACAAAATCGAAATCAAATTCTATTGCTGAGTTAGGTCGGGTTTGGATTGACAGAGGCATGGCCATCTCTGAATCCTTGTTGTTTTGCTGAACCCATTCAGTGGGAGCAATGTGACAGAATTTGATATTTTGTAAGTTACAAGAGAATTGAAGGGAGATTAAGAGCAGGAGATTGTGAAGTGTTTATTATCTGGGTTCAATTCCCACGCTCATTTGTTCTTAATTTTAACAATAGATGGCAAAATTATGAAGCTTTAAGAAGGATGAAAAAAGAAACAGGGGCTCAAAACCTTAGATTCGACCACGTTTTGAAGCGAATAAGAATTGTTGAATACTGTAATTTTATAAGAGGTGGCAGAAATTGGAAAAGCTGATAACTTGAATGCAAGATGCAATCACATTGTCTTCTTGTTGCTTGCTCCTAGGCGTCACCGCCCGTCCTAGACATCAAGCACAAGTCCGGCAGCAGTACATACTAGCGCTGCATCACCAAAGCTTCAGCACAAATTAGTTTTGCAGCATCCAATCCTCAACAACACCTCAGCATCAACACCTAAGCTTATTAGTTCTACACAGGTCGGTCAGTCGATTTTTATATCAGGGTGGGTTTGACATCAAGATGGGTTTTCCACAAGGACGGGATTCTTCGCCAGAGGTCCATTTCTTTACATCTAGACAATCTCTGGCTTTGCCATCTTCTCTCCAACAACACCAGACTCAGTAACTCAAGGCAGATTGGCTAGGTTCCTGTTCTGGCACATCCAACTTTCTAGCTCCGACTTTCCATCAGGCAGCTACAGCCCAATCCAACCCAGTCAGTCCCCGATCTTGCCTTTAGATCACAGTTTTTGCAGTGGGCGAGTTTTCACCCTGGTTTCTCTAGCAGAAATTTAAGCAACAAAAATTTGCACAGGCGGGTTTCATCGGAATTCAAGCGGCAGCGTTTACACAGGCCATGCAGCAATTAGATCGGATAATTCGGATAATGATGTCGACTGCAGCAAGTGCAGCTTATCCGATCGAATAAGATAAGATTTGATCGAATAATATAAGCTTGTTTTTTGATTGGTTATTAATGGGTTTGCCTGTTTTTTAGGAAGTCTCTTTTTAAAACGAAGGCCTATATGCGTCTCTTCCAAAAATTTTCTTGGTGAAAAAATATTAGACTCAAACAAAAAATACCACTGCCTTATATATGTTTAGAAAAGCCACTTTCATAGCTAATGGATTTATTGAAACAAGTAATGCAGAGTCTCGTAATTACGTGCATACAGCTTTAAAATCTACAGGGTCTTATGACTGCAGCTGCTTGTAAGTTCTGCCAACTGGTCCCTAGGTTAGGCCCAGTCTCCAGGCGGCAAAAATTACCCACTCTTAGGAGTTCTCATATTATTACTCTCTAATTATACTTATTCTTTATTACATATTTTCCGAAGCAATACCATTTCTTCCATATTCTCGGCCCTTGTGTTTTGCCAATCACCTTGCCAGGACTTACTCGGTGGATGGCCTGCTAGATTCCATCATCTTATACTTCGATACTTCCTTTCTTATATCTATGTATCCTAAAAATAACAAATTGTTAACACGCAACAATTAGCAAATTCAAATATAATAAACAAACAAAGAAGACCAGAAACGTTACAAAAACAAAGAGACCTTGACCTCTTTTGACTATGATTTTGGGCATCGATTCTCTCTATACCAATGATTCACAGAGAAATCGGCCTGTTCCAGCCCCAAATCGGCCTGATCCAAGTGGTTTCCAATTAAAAAACATCCAGCAGAAACAAATAGGCTAAGTTTCTGAAACAGATCCGGCAGCCCCAATGTTGATCAAATCCTCTATAATAAGGTTTGTTACTGATGCTAAAGCCTATCTTGACAGACCCATAGGAGCTATGGCAATTCTAAGTCATTCTGGGCTGTTTCTGGACACTACTATCACCATTCAATAGGTACTTCCAGCTTCCAATTCAATCCAATAACTGATGCTTCTACAATTTCGGCCCTTTAGCAGGCCAAATCGGCATGTTTCAGATCAAATCAGCATGTTCCAGGTGTTTCCATCAAACCTGGTTTTGGATGAGACGATTTTGTTGCAGTTGAAAACTGTTGATGCAGCCTATACTTTCTGAATTAGATTCATACTGGATCAATTTTGACCTACCCCAGGCCCTTTTAAGATAATTGTTTCATCAACATAATCTCTTACTTGCTCAGATAGAAAACCTCTCAATCAACAAATTCTTAACATGCAAATCAATTCTTGGCAGCCTATGCAACCCTCAATTGAATTCTAAAAATTAGAATTCAAACCCCACCTGGTAAGAGAAATTGATGCAGTCTTAGTCTATGTCTCTGTCTCCGACAAGCTCCGATGCTTCTCTGCCTTGATGCTCCAGATAGCCTTCTCTTGCAAAGAGCTTCACATCTCCAAAAAGCCCCCAAAAGCCTTTTCTAAACCCTTGCTCATATGCACCAATGCCATACGCGTATCTTCATATATTTATGTACAAATACCTTGTACAATACTGATCCCTAACTTCCTAGGACCGTTACACTTCATTGGTAAGTTTGAGGTGCAGTCGTTTTTCTCTCCCTGTGTCACTGCACAGATTACCTCACCAAGGTGTTTATCGTATGTGTGCATGGTATATATGTAGTAAACATACGTCCTCATTCCACAATACTAGAGCTCTGCTCTAACTTAGCTAAAGTGCAACCTTAGTAGTTCCTTGAACCAAAACCCATTGCCTATGTACCTTTATGATGTGGCTGAGCCACCGACTTCCCAAATGGACAATGACCAACTCTATGTTGGAATTGTATATGCTGCCTACATTTTGATAGGGTCCCCAGGTACTTCGACCATTCCTTTAGTGCCTTATGGTACTTCAGTTCCATACATAAACTATGATCCCCCCACGGGATTATGCCACGATTCCAAAGGTTACTACCCCATCCGAAGAGCTTTTCTAAAGGCTCTTTTAGCTAAATATACTTTGTGTTCCCAATATCAACCATGCTTTGTCACAATTAATTTATTTTTTCGGAAATCATGTCAACTTCAACTTTTGATCAGTTTTCAAATGCTTTCATGCCCCCCTCATAATGAGATGGAGGCATTAAACCCTCTCGATCTCATAATAAAAAACTCCTATGTTCGAATCTTTGTTAGCAGCCGCCATAGGGTTATCCAATTCTTTATCCTCTTAAAGGTCTTAAAGTCATAATTCATAGAAGGTGCATATCTCAAGACAAGGGATCCTCGAGCCTCTACTTCAGGGTCCAGTGTTGCTCCCCCGTGAGTAGGGTAACTCTTAGGATATATGGACTATTTTTTTTTTTTTGTTTGAAGAACTGCGTCGTCAATATATTAATAGAATGGTAATGTTACAAAGCAAGTGAGGAGGAAGGAGAACCGCCTCAAAGAGACAGCGATACCTCGACACTCCATAATAAACTCATAGAAAAAACAGAACTCCCATCACTGCACAAACCCAACCATCACCATCTACAACACCTAAGAAGTCCCGCCAAATGACAAACTTCCGCCTACCAATCCGGGAACACCGAAAGCTTTGAAATAGCTTGTACCGAAGTCGAGGGAATCGGGAGAGGCCGCAGTCAGTCAATCCCCCCGAAAGATCCACAACCGCCGCCTAAATCAGCTAACACCAACCAAGCCACGACAGATGCAAGGCTTTGCTTCGCAAAGAGCGCCAAGCACCGTGATACACATGAAGCAACAACCAGCCGGCTAGTCAATCTCACCAAAACCGAGCCCTAACCCAATCCCAAAAGCCCGCAAGTGAGGGCATAAAACCGCATAATGCTCCACAGCCTCACAATGAAGGCCACAACAAGGGCGTAGAGGGCTCACACCTGGCCTAACCGACTCACAAAGGGCATTCACCCTAATATAGCTGTGCACCACCTCGCCATTGTAGCACCCTAACCTTCTGGGGAAGTGAGCTCCATGTCCACGCCCAAACCGAAAGCCATCGAGAACCCGAAGCCGCAGAGACCACTTGCCTCAAAGGGGCAAAGGTCATGAATAGCCGCGACCCTGAACAAGACCGCACAAAACAAGAAGACACAACATCCGGATGAATCTTCCAAACCGCACCACCACATCATCCTCGAGGGACTATAGGTATGTGCAATGAATACCCTCGCCACTTGTTCCCGTGATAGTTCTGGCCACCGCCTCGTGCAAAAGCGAGCCGAAAGAACTCCCACAAAGCTAGCTAACCATCCTAATACCAATCCTCCAAGGTGAGCACATCACTTCCCAACGGGCCTCCTCACCCGAAAGCATGCACCGTGGGCGCCCAAGGGCAAGTGCGCAGGGGTAGAGGAACCCACAAGAAAGGAGAAGAGTGGTGATAAACAGAGGCATAATCTAGCCGAAGAGCACACGACATGATCCCCCGATCCCCCTGGAGAAAAAGGGGATGCATGTGGAAAAAGGCGAGACCATACAACAAAGCCTGTGGCAACTCCACATGCACGATCGGCTGCCCCAAACGCCACACAATGGCGAAGATGGACTGTTGGTCTATATAATCTCACTCCTTCTACTCTATATACCTCGTCTTGATTCTTATTGGGACTTGGAATTGCTATGTATTGCCCTCTTGCCGGTTATCCCTAAAGGTATAATCGGCAAAGTCACCGTCCTTCTCTCTTCTGTTACAAAAATAAATATCTGATACCATCCAGCTATTCTCACACCCAATAAATACTCTCACCTTGTAACGGTGATTTAATTCATCGGTATCTAGAACCCTTGATTACTTAACCTCCCATTATCTATTATTTCATTTCTATTCTAACCATTCATGGGATGTTTTTGAATGTAACATCACCGTATATGTTAGATTTACTCTAGCTATCATCATGTGAAACTTCATGCATCTTCATGTGAAACTTTTCATTTCATGACATTTTTTTCCCACTTTCTATAGATCCATACTGTTTATAGATCCATGTAACAGTGTTTTCTATTTTATTGCTTTGAAGTATTGTAGGAATAATGGTGTGCAACAAGATCAAATAAAAATAGCTGGGGCTCCTTAACTATTATAGGATTCCAAAACTTCCCCTGAAATCGAATTGATATAGAACCCTTGTGCATGAGCAGAGCTTTTATTCTTCAGTGAAAAAATACCTATGTAGATTAAATCTCTAGGTGATCCAAGTGACAAGGTAGAGAAATCCTAACCTTATGTACAAAACAGGTTTAGGTTAAAATGTCTTGTGTCTTTTTATACCCCATCTCAAAAGTCAAAGGTGAACATTCTGGTTGGAATGTACATTTCATATCGTTATTAGCTGAACAATTATATATTCCAAATTTCCTTATCAACTAAACAATTATTACTTAATTCACATTAGTTCTAACATTGTCTTAGCCATTTAGCACTGTTTAGCGTTGTCATCTAGTTTGATCCAGTCAAGAACAAGAAGAAAACAACAAGAATCTGGTTGTCCAATTTGTTAGGTCAATAATTTCATGAAGATATAGCTCTGAATAATGGTGTTGCATGAGCTGCTGAGCAAGATTATGATTGCTTGTGGGAACATACTCTAACATGCCCGAAAATGATATGTGCCATATAGCACTCTTTGAATGGCGATAAGGCAGAATGTCTTTGTTTTTGCGTCTTACTGCTACACTTTAGGAACTTTGAAAACTAGATGGATCTCTTCTCTAGATTTATATCTTCGTGGTGAAATACCAATCACTACAAGGCACACGCCCAATTTTAAATCTCTCCAAGAACCTTTGTAGAACATTTTGTTAAGGACACTTGTGTAATTTCCCAGCTCTGTGATTTCAACATCAAATGGTCCGCTCCTGGCTCATGCTGGAATTGCAAGGTGGTACAAATAATTAGTTCACAGCATAAACAATCCTCAAGCAATGGCAACTTCCATTTTCTCCACCAAAATGCAACAGAACAGGAAGTCAAAGTTAGTAACGTTTAGTGTGAGACATTCTAATAACTTCAAACGGAAAGCTAAGACCCATGAATTTGCCCATGCAAATTTTTGCATCATTTTTACTTTTTAGGCATCATCCTGCATACCAGCATCAGCATAAATATTTGACATCACTACATATGCAGATGTGCATTGTGGGTCTAGAATACATTTTAGTGAAACAATCCCTTCCCAGGTCAATATTACAATGCACTATGCAAGCATTCAACAAAGTTGTCCACCCCATAATATCTGTTTTACAAATGGCCCAAAGCAAACACTCTACTGCTGTTAGCCATCCTCCACAACCTATAGGTCAACCACACAGGTAGTGTGAGTAATGGCTAGTGTCACACCATAATAACTCCCCATAGATGTGAAATGCCAAACACCTTCATCAAGTAGCCTTGAACGATTGCATGAAATAAGAATGTTTACAAACCATGCTTCATTTGGCATATGTTCCAATTGCATCTTATCAAAACATTCTAAAGCAAAAAGACCTTATCCATGTCGGGCATATCTTGCTACCATTGCACACCATGTTACCACATTCCTATTAAGCAGTTCTCTAAACACTTGATGGGACTCCTCCATATTCACACATTTGACCTACATATCAACCAAGGCGCTCCCCATAACAACATGTGAATAAAGATTAGTCTGAATAATTCCATGCAGAATGAAGCTTCGACTCTGCCTTACTACTCCTACAATGGCACATATCTTCATAACACTTAAAAATATAGCATCATTAGGCTCTAAGCCTACTTGTGCATCTTCTCAAATTATTGCAGGGCCAATAAACCTTGCAAGTTTGGTAAATCGTTAAAAGCATTGCATGCCTCCTCAAGCCTGTTAGCATCATGGCAAGACTAATATTTACAAAGCATGTAAAAGAAGATGCAAGATTTTCAAGCTTGTTGTTGGCAAGGAAACGTTGCTATTTGTAAACATTTTATATGATTGAACTAGGGCTTCTACACCCTTGTTTTCATCATCATACACACCAAGAAAAGTAGGATCCAAAGCTAATTGTCAAGGATTTTATATCTATACGGTAAAGCAGAGGACCTAGTGCCTATTTAAAAGAATTATTTTACAAAGTCAAAGCAGCAATGGAAATGGTCATGGGATCGTTGCTGCGCTTTGCAATAAACCTAGTACTACTTGAAGAAGAAGCAAAGATGAAGGTCTCACAAATCCAAGAAGCGAGTCTGTTTGAGCACATACCCATTTGAGGTCCCTGCCTTTTACGGGTTCTTCCAGCTAAAGTGGTCATTTGCTTTGGATCATTTGGTTCCTTTGCATTTTCATCATCAACGGGATTGATTCCATTCTCCCTGTTCTTCTTTTTGGTGGAAGTTGAATCAACCTGCGACAATAATGATGGCAAATTGGTGCAGAACTTCCCTTGATTCAAGAGCAGCCATTTTTCAGTTCACTCAAGAATGGGCATTCAATTTGTTGCACCGTAGAAGATAAAGCAGATAATCCTTCTTTTGCAAAAGATCCTTTCTCAATCCCTAGCCCCCATGGCCCATTGCTTACAAAACCCTCTAATTCCTGATCCGTAGCCATTATTCTCTGCAAATGATTTAGACATCTAATTCCTGTTTCCGGAAAGGCATAAAGAAGTTATACCATCGCCATAACCTTTCAAGAAATTTCAAGTCCAATTAGGTACCTTGCACAGCATGAAAAATCCATGACAGTTAGACGGTTCGATTAACATCGATGGGAAACAAGGGTGACCAGCCGTTTACTGGCAATAGCCAGCTTGGAGTGTTTTTTGGCATATTCCAAACATATTCCAGCATATACTCGGAATATGCCAAAAACCCACATGAGCGAGGGTTTGCCCTCTATGGGCAACCCAGAAACTAAACTGGATTCCCTTTTCTTATTTTTCCAGCTACGGCTTGGGTCTCGGTGCCCATTCGTGACTATGACTGTTGTACTCCATCTTTGCATCCTCGGTTCTTAAGCCAAAAGACTCCTACTCTGGCAAATCATGCCTTTTTGGAAATAGATTCAGAGAACCCTATTGTCAAGTTTGTTTGGGCAGGTCTTGATTCGGTGAATAGTTATGGCACTCTATCTTTACTGGAAGAAGCAACTAGATCCGAACATCTTCTGGCTCTCTTGGATACTAGCTTGGTATTAGCTTTCTGCCTTATAATGAATATGATCAGGGTTCTTTGACAGCAAAAGCATCATTTACAATTCCTAGCTTATGCCCAACAACTACTGTTTTTTAGTAACACTTTATTGCTAAAGCTCGACAACACTGGGCAACCGTTACTAGTATAGATGCAAATTGCTATAGAATAGAATCAACAAACATAATTAAACATCTACAAGAACACTTCTTTAATGCTTAAATGGGCATCAATGATTAAATGACTCAAATCATAGATAGGTAGATATTATTATGATTTTAACTTCCACGGTGATCCTACCACTATATTAGCTTATGCGTACCACTATATCTAAATCTAAAACTTTTTGTAGAATTGTAAAATATTTCATGTTATGTGGAATGGAAAGGGGGGAGGCATTCTTGCCACCTATAGAATCAGGGAGCCGTTGAGGCGCCGACCGATTCTCGCAAGTCGTAATGGCAAGAATGCCCCACCCCTTTCCATTGCACTACACGCCAAGGTAAGCCTTGACCGGATTCTCGCCGTTTCGTGAGGCAATTTGTCATTCTCGTAAGAATGATTCAAGAAAATGACTAAGACTCATCCACTTACCTTGACGAAAGGCAAAGTTAGATGCAATCCGTGCCACCTGAGCCAACCACGACGCCACCACGGGCAATGTTTCTTTTAAAGAATGTTGCCCGAATTTTTGAACGGGCGAAAACTTGGCTCTGCTTTTACCGACAGATCGGCTTTTACCGCGATTCTCGCTTTCTTCCGATTCTACCGCTTTTACTTGCAATTCTGATGTTTCTACCCGCCTGGATTGCATCTAACCTGCCTTCACGTTATGCCAAAGACCTTCTGCTTGCAGTTCTGGGCTGTCGGCATGCTTTCCAGCCCAGAAATGCAAGCAGAAGGTCTTTCCCTTATACGTAAATTTTCCTTGCAAAAAGGTCTGTTTTCTTGGGGTTGGTCCAAAAACATATAGGGCAGTCTAGGCCTTCCTACAGTATTGGAAGTTGACTTTGATAAAGGCAATGCCCATTTCTTCTTCAATTACAATGAAATGAATTAGTGGCATTTTGGCGAAGGCTAGGGCATCGGAGTATTTTGACAAAGAAATTAGAATACACTTTAATTAGTTGATGATTTGATCCTGGTTGATAACTGGGTACACTATCAGCATTCTTTAGACTTAGGGTTCCTCTGCGACGGATTAGGACGTCAGAGATGATGAGTACCAAGGAAGAAGGATTACTGCCAGATCGCGATCTTCCATTGCCTTCGCTAGAAGAGCTTATTCCGCTTGGAATTAGTTTGATCAGCCCGGAGCTAGCCCGGGCCTTCAGTATTTGTCAGGATATCTCCCCAAATAAGGCAGCCGGAGATGAATCACAAAGGGCTCTTGGAATAAATGGAGTTGCAAGCAATTTAAGCGTATCAGGATCCAATGCTCTAGATTTAGATGTAAGGAAATCTCCATGGAAGCAGCAAGAAGCAGAAATGGCCGATATGGAAGAATCTGACTCTGCTATGGGAGGTGAAAATTCAGGAGAAGAGCCTACTGCGCGTACTTTGAAGAGGCCAAGACTGGTCTGGACACCCCAGCTTCACAAGAGGTTCGTAGACGCTGTTGCCCATCTTGGTATAAAAAATGCAGTGCCCAAAACCATTATGCAACTTATGAATGTAGAGGGTCTTACAAGGGAAAATGTTGCTAGTCATCTTCAAAAATATAGGCTTTATCTTAAAAGAATGCAAGGACTTTCTTCAGAGGGTCCTTCTTCCTCGGATCATCTGTTTGCATCCACTCCAGTCCCTCCAGGCCTGGCTGGAGCTGCTCACTTTCTTCCTGGTCATAGAGATGATGTTGTAACTGCACTTTCATTCAGTTCTCCTCTAGTTCCCATGTCAATGCCTGGTCTTGGGGGTGGCCATATTGGTTCTCTGGGAGGCCAGAGACCTTATGGGCTGGAACATCATCCGTTTGCAGCACTTGGTAAAATGCCTTCTCAAAGAATTGTTTATGGTGATCCCAGAGACATGGTTGTAGAGAATCAATCTCAGTCTATCTCATCCCCTCGATGTGCCTTGACACTTTTTCCAACAAGCAACAGTTGAAAGGAATGGAGCATGCCATGCATAGCTACTAGTCGCAGTTTTTGATGATGATACGTTATCAGCAGTCTAAGCTGTCGGCTATACATATTGACTTGATTCCGACCATGGAAAACTTTGTATACTTGGAGTTGTCCATTCATAGTGTTGGGATGAGCTAACGTCCTTTAAACAGGCTCCTATCTAATACAAAAAATCTGGATGCGTAAAGAAAAGACACAATGGGGTGTTGTTGCTAATCATTTTTTTATGCTGGATTTGAGGCTAAGACTTCTAGTATTTACAGCTCCTGTAGAGTATCAGAGAATTGGCTTTGAAATCAACATGTCCTTTATTACAGAAATAAACAACAGGAACAGTTTAGTAAGAGGGCTGCCACATGCCGTATTTGAGAATGATAGGTTTGCTGGTAGATAGATTGTTTTTTGAAAATTTAAAAGATGCATGAAGTCACTAAAATGGAACTGGTAGGTCACATGAATGTAGGACCCTATGATAGTTCCAGAGTGAAGTGCAACCAATTGGCTGTTTAGCTCACAGGAACATACCTGGGCACAAAGGCATTGATGCCTAAGTAGCAGCCTTTTTTGCAGATGCGCATTTGCAGGTTTCTAACATATTCCTAACTCCTGTTTATGTGCTGCCAACTGGAAAGAGAACACCTTTACCAGAAACATGGGAAGAAGCCAATGATAGCGACAACTTAATCCTTGTTTTCTAAAGCATGTAAGCAGATAGTTTTAAAGCATGCAGCACTTTGTTCTATTTATTTTCTTCAATTGATAACAGAGTATCAAGTGATCTAACGTAAACCTGTATTTCTTTAATCTTCTTGCTTCTATGCTAGAATAAGTAACACTTGGTTATATACGTGATCTTCATGGTTTTTAGAAGTTTACTAGAGTCTGAAAGGGCAAATGCATTAAGAAGAATTGAAGTATCTGTCAATGATAAGCTCGCCTAGTGAGGTGGAAGTCCATTGCAGCGCTTAGGTGGTGAACTGATAGGCCTAGTCATTGTGGTTTTATGCTCATCTCTGTCTCATACGCACGCGCACGTTGTGAATCCCAGCATTTTTAACTCGACCAATTTCATCTTTATCAGCTGTGGAAATTATGTCAAAATTTAAGTTTTTATGAACCCTAGCATTTTCAATTCTGTAAGGCCAATTTCATCTTTATCAGTTGTGAAAATTTGTAGTTGGTTGATGCATCTATGTGAATAGATTAAAGGTGAATGATGATCTATAATTATGTGACTACTAGTTGATAGTGACACGTAATAGTTATAGCAATAACTCTGAATTCGTCAATCACAATAAACTCTGATTTCGTCAACCAAACGGGGAGCAATATGGCTCCGGTTTAAGCTTCACGCACACCCAAATTTGAGAAAGATTGTAAACAAGCTGAGAAGGGTGGTCACAAAATAGATGAATCGTTGTACCCAAATGGATGAATGAGCAGATTTATGACAAAAAACTCGATTCCGAGCATGAATCGGATGGTCTTTTCCAGCCTATATCCCACAATTTAATGTTTTTTTGCATCCACGAGTTTGCATGTGCTCTTGCATTTTTGGGTTGCCCGTAGGGGGCAACCCTCTTGTTGGAGGGTGGAGTGACGGTTTGAAGGCTTGGATTCGTTTTGATGATAATATGCCTCGGAATATCCTATGTAAGCGGATGCGATGGGTTGGTTTTTTCTAAGGTTTTCATGAGGCCCAGTGACAGTTAGACGGTGAGGATTCGCCTGCGATGTAGCTGATCGATGGTTGGGATGTTTTGGCAGTAGAGATTCTCCAGCGATGACAATGGCATGGGCGAGGGCAGCGGCAGCGACAGAGGCTATGGCTACATAACACAGACCCTGTGGGCTTCAAAAACCATGGACAAACTGCACAGCTTGGACCGTCTACACAAGGGCCGGATTTGGATTTGGTTTTCGGCCTGAATGAATAGGCGTAGAAGTAGCACAGTGTTGGTAAGTCTCAAGACCAGAAGATTAACTGCAACTTCTAGTACCGCAACCTTATTTGGCAGTTTCGCAGTTTCCTTCATACCCTATTTGGTTCGGACACCATTTTCATTTTGCACTTTGATTAAACTCCATTTGAGGTTTATATGCAAGCATCAGGTATATTTGGAGTTGCGGGAGTGTTTGTAATGAGCATTTGACTTTTAACAGTTTGTTTTATAGAAAAGAGCATTCATTTACTTCTCTCTTATCAGGCTATAATGAGCATGGGCAATCACAAGATGTTTTCAAGTTGTATTATAAAATGCACGAAGATAGGTCCTAGCAGCTATACGCTCATTGCTTTGCTCAGGGCTTGTTCACAAGCAAAGGATGTAGAAAAGGTCGTCAAGTTCATATGGAAATTATTGGGCAGGGATTGGAGGCAAATCTCTCTGTTTGCAATACTTTGATTGACATAAAATGGACTTTCTTCTGCAGCTCTTAACTGTTTCCAGAGGATACAGGAGCAGAGTAAGTCTGCCAATGCAATCACTTTCATTTGCAGCTTGAAAGCTTGTGGCAATATAGCAGCTATTGACAAGGGGCGCCACATACGTATATACATCCTTCGAAGTAGATTTGAAGGAGATCTCCTCGTTGCTAACTCTTTGATCAACATGTATGTCAAATGCAGCTCACCTAAAGAGGCTGAAACAGTCTTTTATTAAGTTATATCATTGTTATATTGTATCTTGGAATGTCCTAATAACAGGATTTGTGGAAAATGGGCTGGGTATGGAAGCATTAGAATGCTTTATGCAAGATCAGGGCTTATCTCCAGATGCCATCACATTCATTGGCAGCTTGAAAGCTTGTGCTAACATTAAAGCCATAGGCCAGGAGATATACATGGAGATTTTCCAACAAGAATTTGAGAAAGATCTCTTTATTGGTAATGCTTTGGTTGACATGTATGCTAATATTGATCTACTAAAAGAGGCACAAGATGTTTTGCACAAGATGGCAGTCAGAGATATAATATCATAGAATACATTAATATCTGGATTTACTGAAAATGATCATGGTCAGGAAGCACTGAACCATCTTGAACAAATGCAACTAAGTGGTATATCTACAAATGATAAACATTTCTTTGCATCTTAAAAGCATGTGCCAGCATAGGCTATATAGACCAATACTTTACTTGCATGATCGATCTTCTTGCACAGTCTGGACACACTTCATGAAGCCAGGGAATGGTAGAGATAGTACCATACCTTCCCTCAAAAGACGCATGGATTGGTTCTGTTTAGTGCCTGCAAAAATTACGAAGAACCAGAACTAGGACTGTGATGCTTTGAAGAGCTAATCCAGATGCATCCGTACAATGCTGCTGCTTACCGTGCTCCTGACAAACATCTATGCTAGTGTCAGTAGGTGTGATGAGTAGAAGAGCTCTGAAATGTGCAAGGGCTCCAAATGAAACCTGGGTCTTCTATAGAACTGAATAGCAAGATGCTTAGATTTGTAGTTGGTGATAATTTAGTTTAATAAGTTTCAGGAAGTAGAATGTATAACAATTGCGAGGATGCAGGTGAAGTCAGGGTCATTACATGACTGCATAGCTACCTCATTAACGTACTCAGAAAAGCTTTCAAAATATTTAAGGCCCTAACAGGCTATTACACAGAACTTGCTTTGCTAGCCTGGTAGATCTTCTCAAATTACTTCTTAGAAGGTTGAATGCCTTCTATAGTGTCTGAACATGACAGATCTTCTAAGATCTACGTAAATTTTTATTATGAAGTCATCTTAATTATAATGAACATAGCATAAAATTTATTGATAGCATAAAATTTATTGTTATACAATCAGGCAGTATATTAAGATATAATTAAGTTGGAGTTATAAAACAAATGCATCATGCTCGGATTTAATCAGAAACATATGATTAACTTCATCACGTTCTGGCTGCCGTGTTTTAGATATATTAGAGACGATGACACAAAAAGGCACATGTTTATCTTATAAATACCATAAGGAGCTGCCAATAGCTTAGAAGCCCAGTTTTATTGAGCAGAGCACAACTCCAACCACTTAACATATATTGATTGGCTAGATAGCATTGTTTTTTTTTACATCAGAGTATCCATGAAGGACAGATTTGTTGAGCAAGCTGCCAGGGATTACCTCAGGCCTCTGTGTAATAAGCAACAGACCGATCTGCATGCCAAGGTTTGGAATTCTAAGGCTTGGCTTTTTACAAGCGTTTACGTCGCTCAAGCAGAGTAATTAGTTGTTTTCAGTTTGCCAAGAGTGCGTAATTGCGCACGCATCAATGGCTCCTCTAGAGGGCAACCCATTGATGCATTAGCATCTTGTTATTATTAGCACTTGTCATAGAGTGCAGGGATGAGTATCGGTGGTTAATCCAACTATCTTAGATTCATCCTGACCATTGCCTGTTTCTGCAATTTTGGTTGAAATGGGGGAATACTAGGGACAAATACCCATAGGGTACTTTTACCCCATTTTAGCCAAACACCCCATTTTTAGGGGTATTTTGGTAATTTTTGTAAAATATGGGGGCATTTTAATAATTTTCCCTCTTAAAATTTTTCTAAATGAGTAATGAACCTTACCACGATGGGAACCCTAAAAATGAAATACCCAGCAACACAGCATCCTTTATAACCTCTAAGACCAATTTTATATTAAGATGCAACTAAATGTGCATACCAATTAATATATGGAACATATGCCTCTTTATTTGAGATAAAAGTCAAAGTGTTACAACAAAAAGACATCGGATCTGCAATGTTGGAAGAAGCCATTTCGTTTGTAGTGCTCTAGATGCATCAACTAATGCAAATCACATAAAACCACGTGTTCTCTCGCCCTTAGCTTGAAGCTTGGATAAACCCAATTGCAATCTTGCAAGGTACATAAAAACAGGCAAAAGAAACACAGTTGTTATGTCTCGAAAATAGGCTAAACCTTGAAGGTTGGATAAACCCGACTACAATCTTGCAGGGTACCTAAAAATAGGGGGAAAAAAAAACCACAGTTGCTATGGCTGGAAAACCAATCAAAAGCTTTAGCTTCTGACTGCTAAGAAATATGTTGTATTCTTGCAACCACAAGCATCAAGGAAAAAACAAAATAAATGAAATGGACAAATAGCATGTCGACTATACTCCCCTCCCAACCACAGGCTCACCAGAGATATTGAATGCCCCTAGAGCTTTCCCCTGCGCATCTCTATGACCGGCAAACCCAAGCCTAAAACTGATATGTCCGTTTTGGCCATGCCTCTAAATATGCAACTCTTATATATGGGCCATAGTGGGTTGCTGCCTAAAGAGCAGCCCCATACCTCTTATGGCTGGGCCATGGGGGGCTGCTGCTAAAAGGAGGCCCACATCGTAAGCATATTGTATTCTCTCACTCCTAACATTGAATTGACAAAGCTTCTGCTTGACACATTTTCCTTAGCCTCTGGAGTTTTGGTCGGTTGGCAAAAGTGTTCTGCTTTGTGGACTCTAGATGATGAAGTCCCACCATGTGTTCTTGCTTACCCCTGGAAGGTGTTGCCTCATGGGAAGGCAACCAAGCTTCTTGGTATCCCAGTGGGTATTCATGTTTCAACTTCTGATGCTTGGGATGTTATAATCGAGGGGTTGCGGAGGCACCTTTTTTGGTGGGATACCTTAAGCTATCTATGCCCGGAAGGGTAACAAATGCTAAGCATGTCTTAAGCAACACACATGTCTATATGGCTTCTCGCCATTCTTGCTTCCCACTCAAAAGTTTCGTGAGATTGTGGGTGTTGTTAGAAACTTTATCCGGGGTGGAAATGAAGCAGGGTAGTGGTGAAGGTTGCATGGTTTAAGTGTATAAAACCTAAGTCCGGAGGTTTGGGCATGACGTGATTTCCATTTGCAGAGTAAGGTTATGATCTCAAAATTCATTTGGCGGCCTCCAGAGGGTAAGGATGATTCTCATGGGTTACCATTGCAATGTGCTCTTACCCACAGATCCCTTTTGGTAAAGTCACACTCAAACCTCGTTCTTCCATGGAGTTTATTTTATGAGTTGCGCCTTATCATAATGCTTCTCCATTCTTAAAGGGATTGTTAGATTCCCTCCCCGCACATAGCCAAAACTTTATTTCACATCACCCAACCGCTTGTGTACAGCTTGATCGCACCTTGTTGGTGGATCCCTCTCGGTAGACAATCAACCACTTTGCTTTACAAAGTAACCCATTGACTCAAAGACGCTGGAAAAGTGCTCGAATCTTAACTATTGCAAAGATGGTATGACTCGTGCCACTTGTCGACATGGGAGGCTTTTCAGCTTAAAGTTTCTATTGGGGCGATGGATAGAGTTCTTTTGGCAAAAGTTGCTGATTTTCATAGCTCATTCTCTCCACACCAAGAAGATATTTTGGTATGGGTTTGTCATGAAGAAATTAAGGAGTGCAAACTTGTGAACTCTATGTATCGCTTGTTGCTTGATACTGGATATTCTTCCTCCGCCTAATAAGTGGTCTCTTCAACTTCCTCCTCCTCAATGGCGTAAGGTGTGGTCTTGGGCATGGGACAAGCTACTTCATCCTAAAGTGGCGCTCTTTGGTGGCGATTCTTCATAGGTGTCTCAAGGGTTAATGTGCTTGTCCATAAGTTTAACCCTAGAATATCAAATCGTCCAAGATGCAAGCGTGATCCGAGACCATTGAGCATTGCTTTTCATGTGTGAACACCTTTAGATGTGTATGGACTCCGGTTGTTTTCCCTTTTCGTGTTTCACTAACAAGTCAACAACCGCTTTTGGCAATTTACCCAAGTACATGGACAGAGTTACAAGGCCGCTTTTCATCTAGCACAGCCAGGATGGTTGCTTTGGACTATTCGAAAAGACGAAGATTGGTAATCTTCAAAGGTCCGGATGAGACAGATAATCGTGTTCTCCAAGAAGCTCAAGGTTTACATTGTAAAGTCGACATCATTGTTCTTCACTTGCCCTCGCAAGAGGCGCATTGATTTTGAGGAGTTTTGGATGTGCACTCTTATGCTTAGGCAAGTTGTTTCACTTCTATGGGTCTCCTCGCTATCCTCACGAGATTTTATTCCCTGCCTCGCATTTATACTTGTATTTGACTCTTTGATTGAATAAAGTCTGACGTCCTTCAACAAAAAAAAAACATTGAATTGAAATTGAAGGGTAATTGCAACAGCCCAGCTGCAAGGGTACTAGAGCCCTTTTGCTCTTAGCATAGTCCTATCTTGGCCCTCTTTTAGGCCATCTAGTATAAGCGCCCTCAAAATCATGTGCAATCTGGTCTTTATATTCTTGAAGAATATAGGAATAGGCCTCACCACGAAGCCATCAAGCAGCTCCAAAGGCTTATTAACAAACTTAACTAAATATTGCTTAGAACCACTAGTGGATTAATCATTCAGGCTTGTTTCTGGCTCAAAAACTTTAGAATCCTCAATCAATTCTGGTTCACTTATCTGCCCTGCTTGGGACAAATCCTTTCCTTGATAAGCTTTTAATAATGAGACATTAACAACATCATGCATTTTTCAGCCTTGAGATAATCTCAACTTATATGCATTATCATTGACGTCTTTGTTGACTTGAAATGGTCCATGGAATCGAGGTGCCAATTTAAGGTCTTTCTTGCCGCATCCTTCTTAAAATGGCCTTTGTGAATCCTCATCTACAAAAGTCATTGCTTGTTTGATCTTAGATAACTTCTTCTTAAAATTAGCTTGAGCAGCATGATTGTGAGCCTGAAGTAAGTTATAAAATTCTTATGCTCAAGAATGAAATCATCAGTAGCTAGAACATCGTCATACACTCTAAAGAGTGGCTCTCGAACCGGTAGAATATAGACTCCTTGAAAAGGTGTCATCTTAATTGTAGATTGAACGATGTTATTATACACAACCTCAGCAAAAGGCTAGCAAAGTTCCTAATGTTCTTGATGTTCATTGACAAATCCATTTAAGATGGACAAAATAGTCTTATTGACCATCTCGATTTTGATAGGATTAGATAAAATAATTGTAGAAAAATTCAAGCTAGAATGGTATCTATCTAATGCATATTCAAATACTATAACTTTATAAAGATTCAATGGTTAATCTTATTAGCACTGTAGCAGTGGGAATAAATTAAACGATATTCATTAGGAATCGATAAGCTCATTATTGCAATAGAACAATGTAAATTTAGCTCCACCGCTTAGGCATTCATCGAGCTCGATGAATCCAACTGCATGACACATATAAACTAGAAAGCATTACCTTCTTCTTATACAAGTTAAGGCGACATCGATTTACAGACAATCAACGTGCTAGAATATAGTTTGACAATTTCACTGGTTTCTTATTTTAATCGAGATCACTTGGCTTTATTTCTTTTAATCGAGTCTATATAATTGCTCGACCATTGAAACCTAGTAACACTTCAACTTAATAACCTTTAAAACTTCAAGTTCTCCTCAAGTTTTGCATGTAGAAAATATGTTCCTTGGTATACCTAGCATTCAACCTCGGTAGTAATATTTGCAGACAAGATATCAACCTTGTCTATTTCTTTGCAGGCAACATAGTTACCATATATATTTCTTCAATTTAACGGCGGTGACCTTGTGAAACATTAGGCTGAGATTTTTTGCATCCACACATATTATAATATGGACATAAACCATCAAGATTGTCCATCAATTTGTGGATGAAAAGTAGTGGAAAACCGTAATTCTGTTCCTAATTGCATAAATAGTATCTTCTAGAATCTGATATTGAATTTAGTATCTCGGTCTGAAATTATGATCTCAAGTAAACCAAATCTCTTTGATAAAAATCGTTGCGACACCATAAGCTTTTAACTTATTGAAACAAGAAATAAAGTGTGTTTACTTAGTCAAACAATCTACAATTATCCAAATCATTATTCTTGTGACGTTCCAATATTATCTTTCTTATTAAAATTTTTCTTATTAAAATGGGATGTTGTTAGGAACCATGCCGGAACGCCACATGCAGATCCATGTGCCGTTCTCTCTCTCCCTTGCAGGACCTTTTTGGTCATCTGCGTCTACTTCGGCATCAAGTTTGATGAGCTTTGGCCTCTCAGTCGATCGTCGTTCTCTCTTGCTCCAGGTTTGGGTGCTTTCCGCTTTCCAGCAATTAGTCATCCATATACCTTATCTTCACTCTCTGTGAATCTAATTCAATAGGGTGTCCCTCCTGGGCCTTGATTCCTCCGAGGGGATACCGACTGAGCTGAGCTGGAGGTCGGGTTGACCCTCCTAATCAAGCCCTGAGGGACTTTGGCCCTACCGAAAGAACGGGCAAGCTATTTTCAGTCAGGATAATGGACACGGACGGCCCGATTTTGATTGTCATGAATGTGGTGCAAGAGTGCACGACGACCAGAATGTCATCCGTAAAGCACAAAGCTGGCAACATCAGAGATTCGCCAAAAGAACCATGGACACGTGTCATAATGGGATTGGGCTAGAAGGCGGAAAATAGCCTGCCCGTTCTTTCCGTTCTGTTCTTTCTCTTCTTCATCAACCTAGATGGTCTGTTTTGCTTGATTGCCCTCTTCATGGTCCCATGACATTTACAGCTTGACAGGGTGTTGGTGGACTCTGCTATATTTGGATGACAAAATGCCCCCGAGAAGGTCCAACAAGCTTCAATAGAGATAACGAAGATCATCGCTCCTGTGCTTTTCAAAAGCCTCTAGATCTGTCATAGAGAACCACCATTTCACGATGGACCTATAGTGATGGTATGAGGCAGTGCCTGAAACCTAAACTTCCCATGTATTGTGGTAGTCTGTTGGGATCGAGTTCTTCCATTTTCTGCCAATGTTTCTTTGTCTTTCACATTTTGAATCTCCTTTGGGATAGCTGAGGTTTTGAAAAACTCAGAAGCAGCTTCATTTGTGGACAGGTAAATAAACCTTGACGACCTTTTGAATCATGGCATTATATTTAGAGCATTCTTTGAGCGAAAAAATGACCTATGCAAGCAAATTTAACGAGTTTTGTATATATGGAAACTCTTATAGCGAGAGCACTTTTAAGGAATGTTTAGGGTTGGGACATAGAATGTATTGACCTCTAGAAGTGGGTTCATTCTGGTTGCAATAGGTTTGTCAATGTGCTCTACCTTTGTCAATTTGTTCATCTTCTAAAATTGGTCATATATATCGTCTTTCTTGCATTTGAGATACCATGTTGTTTTATTTCTTGGCCAGATTTAGGATATCCATCCCTTGTTTTTTGCCAGTATTCCATTCTTCTTAAAAAATGATGAAAGAATCACTATAGCAGATATGCCGTTTGACACTTCAACAATAAATGGCTTCTGCAATTATACTTAACAAAGGCAAGCTCTAGAACAGACAGAACATGCCCCGATTTCTAACTTTTGTTCTCTTTTAGAGGAGTAAGAATTGATGTTATATACGTTTATGAACATCCCCATCTGTTACAATTTTGAGAACAAAGAATGTCTTTTCTTTTTATTTGGAACCTGTGTTCCTTTTCTAGAAGTACAACACAAAATGATTCAAGCTGTATGCATATTCTCGCATTTCATGGGACTAGCTCTATTATATTTTACAAATTTGTGCTCAATATGCTTAGTTTATAACTGTCATTAGCTCTGTAGTAAGCATTTTATGGCCTTCTACATATCAACATGACTATCTCCCCTATTTTTTGTTTCTATCATGGTAAATTTGGTCGCCATATTGTTTCTCCGACGATCAATCACGTTAGTGGCAGTGCTACTCTTTGGTTATAGCCTGATCCAAAATTGACCGAGTTCTTTATGGGGTTGCATTACTTCAAGCTGATTTGCAATTTTAGATAGTCGCCGGCATTCTTTTCAAAAATATAATTATGAAGTTGGCTTAAGAGTCTAATGTTCTTCCATGGCCAACTTAATGTTTATTGTTATTTACATTGTTGTCCAGCCCCACAAATGTATGCGTTCTGAGTTCTTTATTATGATCTTACTCTTTGTTTTTCGCCTTTAGTTCGTGTGTAGAGCACCCTTGGAAATGATGAAACGGACCATATGAAAACCAAATCTAAGTGACCCACAAGCCGCGCACCTTTGTTCTGATGACCAATTTAACTCTTACTAATAAGGCACGCACCTCTGGTCACATTATTTGCATGGGTAAGTTGGATATCCATATGGCATTGATTATTAGGTGCTTGTTGGATACGTAAGATGAAACAACTTTTAGGACCATTTCTCTGGTGCAAGCTCATTTCAGTGCGCAGAGGTTGAATTTTATATCATGCATGATCTGAAGGGTTTGAAGTTTCCAGCGTATCTAAGTCGCCAGTGCGCAAGGTTTGATTGGTAAGAATAACTTGCTTTTTGTATCTATGTTAAAAGTATAGAACTCACATAACATAAATATTCTCCATGTTTATTATGAAGTGGAAACTAGATAAATAAAAACATGCACATTGTTACTTTCAACTTGCATCTATTAATGTGATATCTACCTGCTCTTTTCTACGTAGGCTAAAGGTCTCATCCAATGATTGCTCTCATTCTTTTATAGCCACTGTCTTGACCAATTGATCTTATACCTCTATAGCTCAGCTTCTATGATTCTCATGATGGCCTAGCAAGCGGCCATATCGATGTCTCGCGGTTTTTGTAGTTTTCTCTTTGGCTTTTTGGCGTGGACATATGATTTCGTAGGTATTGCTTACGAGGCATACTAATCAATATATCTAGAGTGCACAACTTTGGATTCTCATATTTGAATGGCATTTTACTGTGATACGCAATGGTTTTTGCATTGAATATTTTTTCCCTTATAACAAAATGAAAAGAAGGATCGAGGACTGATTTTTGGGTTTGTGAAACGCGTTATGGGTTTCCTTCGGTTTTAGGTTGGGTGTGACCACGTGAAACGAAGAGGCGGTGAAGGAGGTAAGACTCACCATTTCTGAGGGAAGTCCATGGGCGAGTACGTATTAAATTGATACTATCAAACTTTTGATAATGGTCGGGCTCTCACGAGAGCTTACCCGGTTATGTGTAGCGAACAGGTAGATTCTTACGTAAAGGCCTTCCTTTTGTCTTTATGTGGTGAACAGAAGCGGATCATTTGTCTTATGTGGTGAATAGGAGTTACGGTTGCCTTATCCAATGTAATTGTAGGCTATAACAAAATTGAAATGATTTCTGGGTTTAAAATTTTTGGGTTTTGGAACAGATCTGATCGTGAGACATAAATATGATGTGAAGCAGCTCCCCTCCAAGGAATCTTGAGGTGAGGTGAGCAGCGATGGATGATGATGCCACCACATAGCGGCCCAACAATCCATGATGGATGTGCAGCCCATAGCCCCGAGAATCGCGCCACCTCTCGCGACTGTTGGCTGGCATTCTGATGGGCGGCAGCAATAATCTGCGGTGTGATGCAACCCAACTGTATGCCTCCCATGCAGCCAATGCGGCTGACCACTCATGCAGCCACAACCTCAGCCATTATCACACGGCCATCTCTCGAGATAATCACGGCCTCCTCCTCGACCTCTTATACGGCCCCAAGGAGTGCCGCCATGAGCCGATATGGCGATGTTAGGAGCTTGTGGGTTGGAAGTTGCACTCTTGGATGGATAGAAAATTACTTGTACAATTGCTTTGCTACTACCAAGTGTTGCATTCTTGTGTTTTGATGTAGAAATAGGTGTTTGAGAAACACATAAGCTTGATGCCAAATTGTGAACATTTGGGTTGAAGCGGGCATCTTTTGGCATAGGGGACCCGGAACATGAGTGATTCCCGGTCCCGGATCATTGCCTTGTTGGAGATCTTGCACGGATATTCTGATTATGTGCTTAAAACAACCATTAGGGGTTAACTTTGCTATAAAAATCGTGAGATTGCGGCATATCCACGGTTTTCTTTTGTGTTTTGTCGGCGCTTTTCACTAAGGTTTTCCTATGATTTCGTGATGTATTGAATGGATGTACTAATCGTGCATCGTTTACCATTCCAGGAGCCATTGATTTTTAGCCTTTTTTTCCGTGGTCAACAACCAATGGCTCACAACAAAAGCCTTTTGTGTGTGTGGGGTGCATAATGGTCAGCAACCAATGCCTTAAAGCCTCTTTTTTATTGTGTGTGGTTATATAATGGGCACATGAAGGGCTGAAAACTGTGGCTCACAACAAAGTCCCTTTTGTGGTGTGCGTGTAATGATGGCAACCAATGGCTCACAACAACAACCCTCTTTTTGTGTGTGTGGTGCATAATGGGCACATGAAGGGGCTTGAAGAGGCGCCGTGGTCACCGGTTCCCCAGCCAGGCAACCGCATTTCTTATCCGCCTTTTGATCAGAACTCATTTGAGATGATTTTATTAGCGTTGGAATAATTCTTATATTGTGGACTATGTTTGATTCGATTATCTATGCTAAAAGCGACATTAATTTTGACCGGGTTGGTAGGCTTTCACATCCACCGGTGATTAATCTGAGGATGCGCTAGTATTGTTTTATAGCTCATTAGAATGAAGCTTGCAAAAAATTATCATGCATTTTTAGATTTTGAAGGTTATTAAGCATTGAATTCTAGATCCTTGTGCTAACAAAGCAGAAAAAATTTCCATTTTGGTTTCTCTACCACAAGAATCCATGGAGGCCAAAGGCACTTCAGTTGAAAAATGTTTGTGTATGGGTGTTTGCAAACTTTATGACTTCGGAATAATGGGATCAATGCAACTTTTACTTATGTTCTATTTGTTTTATTGTGATGAAATTCAAGCTACGGTGATGAAAGCCTCAAATGGTTCTAGTTTTTTACGGTTTGAATTCTAAAATTTTGTCACAGGGGGATGGATGGCGTCCTAAGGCCAGAAGGAGCCAAATTTTGCAATACAAACCATTAACATCCAACATATAAAAATTAAAATCCCCAACACATAACAACCGAACATTAATAACCAACACCTTCATTGACATTAAGTAGCACAACCATTAGGTCCAACACGTTTGAAATTGAATCCCCTTAAACCCCTTTGGTTTGGGTGCATATTCACACCGGGTGTTAGCTCTATATGGATGCATCATGTGTGCGTTACTAGGAGTCCAAAAACCCAGCCATTATGCAAAAATTCTCTAAAAACCCATATGATGCGTTACATTTGTTTCCAAACTTTGTCTACCCCATATCATATCTATATGATATTTTTTTTAATAGTACCAATGATCATACGGTATATATACAAAACATCTTAACATATGACATACACCTTATCATTATAAATGTAGCAAGCGAATTGGACCATGGGTGTTAACTAAGGGGTTAAAGAATGATTTGTTCGATTATGGTATGTATTGAAAAGTTTTCATGAAGTTCTAAGTTAACATATATAACTCAAAGACTTTAGGTAAACTATGAATCTATCATGTTCCAAGACCCACTCCTTCTAGCTAGAACTTAGAAGATTAAACTTCATCTTGTGCCATCTGAGAAGTTCTATCTGCGCCAACAACAACCTAATTAAATGCGGATATGGATTCAAAACTAAATACAGCATATTTTATAAATGCGTGTATTCACTGGACCGAAAAAGCACATATCATCCACGCTGGTACAACACATTGGTGATACAGGTTCCTGGGGAGTGGCGGAGACGGCGAGCCTTCATAGTGTATTTTGCGCGTCTGAAATCAACGCACCATATAGTATTAGCTTGAAATCTTATAGTATTTTGCGAATCTTGTTATGTCTGATTATAGCAAATTTTGTACTTACGCCACCCACAAGCGAGAACTTTAAATGCGGTGTAGATTGAGGAATAAGGGGTGAATATGCCTATCAAGCGACTCTGGTTGCGGGGTCACCCAGGTGTGAATATGCACCCAGGCAAGAGAGTTTAAGGGGGATTTTTAATTTAAATGTGTTGGACAATGGTTGTGTTATTCTTAATGTCAATGGTAGTTATGTGTTGGTTGTTAATGTCAATGGTTGTTTATATTGTTGGTTGTTATGTGTTGGGGGATTTAATTTTCGAGGAGAAGTGTTTGCAATCTTGGCTATTCGAATGTTTTAAATCATATCTTGTTTTGATCATGGTATATTATTTGTGGATACCAATATGGACATGATTTGCCATTTCTTTGTATTGATGCTCCCTCTTTGTGGGAATTCAATTTGTTTTACATATGCCATATCGCTATGAATGCTTGCCATGGCAAAGCAGGGCTTACATTGATACGGCACATGTTACCATATGCTGCTTAGCATGCATGACAATGTCTGGGTTTACAATGGAAGGGGGTATTTTAAACTATTTTTGGCAGGTTGATTTTCTTGAACTAGTGGTACTGGCTTTATATTTAGTGCCATGGACCCCTTGATAAACCTTATGATGTTATTGTTGTTTTGCCCATTTTATAGCAGTGTGTTGCATATATTTAGGCTCTTGGTGTTATGCAATGCGGGGAATTGAGATTACAATGAAATGTGTTTCTTGAGATTATATTTCCAAATCATGTTCACACACTCTATAAATGAAAGTGACAATGCTCAGTTGTACGTTATTTTGCAAAATCTTGTTAGAGTGGAATGAATGAATGCGTTGCATTTGATCCCTGTAAACATGATTCTTGTATTGCAATATTCAGTTAGGATAATGAATATAATAATTACACAAAATGTATTCATAGTTGTTTACCCAATAGAAAATGTTTGTTTTGTGTTGATGTTATTGTGCTTTTTAGTAATAGAAATTTAGGCCCATAAAGTTTACCTATAGTTTGGTTAGGAATGAGAATGAGAATGAATGAGAATGATTTTTTATATAGATCCCTTTGAGGCCAGCGGCCCTGTATAGGACCATAAGGGCTCAAACTTATTTACTGTCGGGTTAAAACCCGTCAGAAGTTTCGAAGGAAAAACAGGTGGCGTGTAAGAATCATGCTTCTCTAAGTATACATCAATATATATATACATGTCAAGTGTGTGCGAGGACATAGCTGATCGCATGTCCATAGCCTCACGAAGGTTATGATCCACAACACCCACGTCGCGCTCTTTACGTGCTCAATGCCACATGTAACGGTTGGCGGGCTTTGACCAACTCAGCATAAGCGGCGATCAAATTTGATCATATCTTTGGAAGGAGCAGCTTTGAGGTGCGAGATTCATCCTCAATGACTCCCATTTGGCGGCATTGTGAGCACGTCACGGTGTGGCTCACCAATCCATACGTCGTCTCAATTGAAGATGATGTTTCATGCGAATGGAGGCAATGAGTGCTGCGCCTTTTCATGGGCAAGTGGAGTGCAGCGGTGGCATTGCGAGGGCCCTCGTTCAATGTAGGATTTATGTGGCGGTAGTGTCTTTGTCTTGACATGTTGAGGGCATTAGTATCCCAAAGCTTCTTGAGGAAGCAAGCGTCAAGATATTTACCTCAAGCTATGGCGATCTGCCTCTGTTTGCACATGCTTATGCACCGTGCTCACGCACATTCCATCTAGCCCGCCATTTGAGAGCTCTCTTTTCCCTCAGCCCGAGCCTTGGCCTGGGCCCCATTACCATGATATAAGCTAGTTTAGGGGAGGCGAGCATAGATCCATATTGACCACCATAGAAAATAGACAATGTGAGTCAGGGCCAGCCCTCTGAAGAGGCAAGAATCCTGTCTCCTATGATGAGAGATTTGATATGGAATGGACTTCACCTAGTGCTCATTACTAAGAAGGCTTTGGATTTTGCTCAGGTAATTGGCTAACTTAAGTGATACTCTTGGGCCCCATACTTCCACCCATTATAAAGGGCCGAGTCTACTAAGACCTTGAGCAGTGTATTACGATGGGCCCAATCATACAACTCGCTTTATGACTATTGTTTTGCATTGCATATAGTGCCTTCCGGCCTAGCAGTACTCGGCCTTACATTATGGATGTGGTCACACTTGTAGAAAGGAAACTCCACTTCAAATACTTGTATGTGGATGCAACTTCCACGATGCGGCCTTAGTAGCTGAAAGGGGACCCTCGTACGTGGAGAAATGATATAGAAAACCATAGTCTGTGGCGGTTGTATATATAGCAGGTAGCTTGGCGAGAATGTGTCGAGCATCGAGATGTCATTGCATGTCTCTTGGTGTGTAAGCTAGGAGGTCCACATCATGAAGCATATATTAAGCGTACGATGATCGATAGATAGGTGAGCTCCATACGCCCCCGTACGTATGTTGACTGACTCTCAATTGATCAATGTAAAAGCCGCTGTGTTGGGAGAAGGCATCCACGATGAACCAGATACTACTATCAAATGGTTGGCTTGATACTAGCGCAACCGACCCGAGCATCTTTATATAGCGTACCTTTGATACGCAAATCTCTGAGGCCCGGTACATTTAGGTCTTGCCCATAGTTTTCAGAGACGCGATTAATCAGCGCCGCCAAAATCCACAAAACAACAATATAGATCGGCGGCGGTTCTGCTTGTCTTCAATCAGAAGTTACGCCCAGCGTGAAGATGTAGTCCAATGGTTGAGTGCGAGTGCGAGATCACGCGGGTGAGGCACGTGCCTCTGCTTTCTGCCCGGCAGTCCAAGCTGCTTGCTTTCGAGAATCGGCCAGCGGTTTGCAAACAGAAGCCCGACCATGATTGTTCGGTGGTAGGCTGAAGCGATTAATGGGTCACACACTTTATAAGGTGGAACAACTCTGCTATTGAAGTTACGCGCTGCGGCGGGGAAGCCTTCTATGTGTCCTTGTTGAACAAGCGGTCGATACTTGGTGGCCGGACACCGCGCAATGATACGCACGCATACCATCCAGTGCAGAGCGCCATTGTAAAATATTTGTAAGCCTTGTTCCGTCCAGAATCTGTGATTTCGATGCTCTTACGGGGTAATCGCATGTGCACCGAAGATTGTGCCATTTGTTGCAAGTATTGCCTCCGCGCTGGAAATTGATATTCCTTGTGGGCTGTCTTGGCTTTCCTAAGAACCGGAAGGTCACGGGAGTGAAGCGTTCGAGAATTAAACATTTCCCGCTGATGTCTTTGCAATGTACGGCTGCTTAGCTTTAGGAAGATCACGGTCTTGTCATTGCATGTGAAGTAAAGCAAGATCGTGACTTGGGGAGCCGGCGTTTGTGTTCCTTGCCCTGCGTAAAACCATTGATTGCGATGGGAAGGTTGTGTTCACGGAAGTGCAGCCGTGACGGCTTATCCCCAGCACTTCTGCTTGCGGTCTAAGCACATCGGTCGGTAGGCACGTACGTTGCTCTAGTGTAGGATATTGCAAAATTTGCCCGGTCATCTATAAGCATCTGGGCATAAGCCCACACGTATTCATAATCAATCGCGGTGAGGCATGTGAGGAGGTTGTTGCAGGAGGTTCGCACAACTGCCAAGCCAACTTCAAGTAAAGTGGTAATTAGTGCGAGTGATCTGCCATCCCTATTAGTTGTTCCCACACGAAGTGCTTGGCGACATGCATATCCTACTGGGGCACCAACACATAGTCCACTACACTAGATCCGCCCCCACGGTTTTCCGCCTACAAGTGCTCTGCTACTTGGTGGAAAACCCTTTAATGCGATCCATTCGCGGTCCCGAGTCGAATGCTATGAGAACAAAAGCAACTTTCGACCATAGCGGCGTGGCGATTATCATCGATAATGAGTGGCCAAGCTCCTTCTGCTTGGTCACAGCTACGTATGCCGACCAAGGGATGGAAATCTCATGGTTGTTCTACCGGTCGGTCTTGGCGCGTGAAGTCTCCAAAAGAGGTATGACAACGCCCAGCGCTTATGCTAGCGTATGTCATTATATAGATTGACATAGGGGTCCGACCTATCCACATCCAGAGTGGTGTGATAGAAGTTGCTACGCATGTGGAAAGTAGCAAGTACGCCACAAAGAGTGCGCTACTTGCGGTTTTGCTACCTTTTCCCTACAGGTACGGTTTATTAGCATGCGTCTTGAACAAGGGAGATTGACGTGCCAAGGTTGTTCGATTGGTGAGCCTTCCATTGCCCAAGCTTTCCGTGCAATCATTGAAGATTGGTAGTCTTTGGTATCATGGCAAGTCGGGTATCATGTGTCACGCATGCTCATATTTCCATGAGGAAGATAGAGATCCATGTCTGCTGACAGGCGAGTTGAGACTATCTCCCATACGCCATGAAGCCAGGCAATTCGAGGAGACCATCTTGGAGCCTATTACCTATTGTTGGCCCGAGGCGGTGGGGATTCGATTGAAGCGACGTGAGAAGGTACATTCTCTCAAACCTTATAGTATTTTGCAAACCTTAATATCACGGTATACAAAACTTGTACATGCATACCTAGCGAGGGATCAAAAGCTATGTCACCAGGTCGGAATCTTGGAATAAAGGGGCAAACATGCTCTTGTTGCAGGAGTAACCCTCGATAATGGGAATAATGCACCCAAACCAAAGGGGGTTTAAGGGGGATTTTAATTTAAATGTGTTAAATGCAATGGTTTGTGTTAATAATGTTAATGGTAGTTGTATGTTGATTGTTAAGGGGGCCATATATTCTAAATGCCATTAGGTGTCCTATCACGCACCCGAAAATTGATTTTGCTTATTCATTTTATGTGTTATTGTTTAGCTTAAAAATATATAAAAATTTGTGCTCAAAATTTGTGTAGAGTAATCAAAATTTAAGCTGCAGCAAATGATAATGCATCAAACAATAGTCTACTCTTAGCCTACTCTGGTGTGGTATTGGATTCATTCTTTATATCTATGCTTGGCTGAAATATTATGACGAATATCAGACATCTAGCTCAGTTGAATATGGACATGGAGTATACATTATTTATGCAATATATACTAGAGGAATATATTCTGTGACATACATTATGTCATGAATTCTATTGCAGGCTGTGCATAATATGGAGCCATGGCTAGCTATTTTTTTTGTACATGGAGTCTGCATGTTAACAACGAAGGACATCCAAGAAGAACATGCTATTATCTCATCATTGAATTATTGTAACAGATTAAAACCCATCTCATTCCTTTTCAAATTGAAGGAACTCTTGCAAACATAGAAGGGCATATTGAACCAGGTCTATCTTATCCTTGGAAGTTGCAATGGACTGCATATACTCTACAAATTGTTGCAAAGGGTATTCTTCATAGGTATATTCTTTTAATCTTATCATGTTAGAAGAATGGGGGCTCTTTGGTTTTGTCTTTGGCTTTTGTATCTCTATGAATTGTTTTTTGATGCCACATCCGCATCTAGCAGGAGCTTGCATGTCTCTACATAGGCAAGAAGGTAAACGAGTTGCAAATCTTTGAAACAAATCGGATAAAGTGGCTATTCAGTTTTGTGTTTTATTTCAATCTTCAAACGGATTCTAAAGCTGCATCTTTGAAACAACAGAGAGTTTATTATGTATTCAATATCAAATGAAAGCCGAGATTGCTGAAGGAAGGATTGACGGAATGCTATTATTAACATAAATAGCGCATTGCCATTTCTTGACTTTTCCGATGTTTTAGCTTTAAAACACCCATGAAACCATAATCCCAGAGTGACAAATTCTCTTGAATCCTTATAAACCTAAAGTTTGCTCTATTGTTGGGATTTTTGATAGGAAGGGGATAATCTGGGCTGTCTTTCAAACATATACATCATTAACTTGAGAAATTATTAACTTCCTTTCTAATTAAATTGTGGGTTTAGATTGTATCAAGCTTGCCTTTGGCCATGTGCAATATAGGCCACAATTACATTTTATGTATTACTTACTAGAGATACATGTATGCGAACATGTATGTGAACATTCTCTTTAAACCTTTTGTACATAAAAGTCCAATGAATTTAATAGACATTTTTTGTGTTTTCTCTTGCACTTATCTTATGTTTAGCAAGGATTTTGATTACTCTTGAAAAATAACCAATTCGTTAACAAATAGAAACAATCATCAACCCTATGCCAGTGCATGTGTCTATTGTTACACGTTGATTCAATTCGTTAACAAATAGAAACAATCATCGACCCTATGCCAGTGCATGTGTCTATTGTTACATGTTGATTATTTATCATTGTTTTCATGTTGCCGTTGCTTTTTAGCCACTGATCACAAGAATATTCAATGAATAATTCGAAAGGAGCGGCCATGGCCGTTGCTTGACCCCTTGATGGGGTCAAACTGCCATTTCCACGTCATCATATGATTTGGGATGATGGTACCTCGAGTCAATGATGCACTAAATCGCCTGCTGCCAAACAAATACGTTGCTGCAACAACTAAACAACAAGAAACCTATTCAACTCACAGTTCCAAGCCAAAGCTGTCGAACCCTCCTGCCGTAGGTAGCTCCAGAAAGCTTGAACGAAAAGACAACAAGAAATAGCACAGAATAGAGAAAACTGAACAAAAGACAACAAGAAATAGCATAGAACAGAGAAAACTGAACAAAAGAAGAGAAAATCCCTCGGGCAAGATCCCCTAAACGGTATCCTTTCTTTCCTACATAATCTGTCATCTGAATAATGCAGTCTTGTCTTTAGGAGAAGCCGAAACAACAAAGAAATCGAGTAGTTAGAAGTTAGCTGGGAAAATCTTGAACTGAACAGAAAACAGATAGAGGAAAAAAAAATAACAAAGTGCCCTTCGTCCAAAGTGGCAAAGCACCCAAAGAAATCCCAAATGCCGCACTCTCACAACTTTCTTCTCTTTTTCAAACTGCGATAAGAGTTATCTTCTAGACTTAAGAATTGGGCGTAAAAGACGTCTTCTACAGTTTTTTTGCAGCGAATTGAAGCCTGAATGAAGGCAATAACACAAAGGTGCTTGTTTTCAAAGCAAAAAGAATTGATTTCCACTGCAACTAGCACACAGAAGAAAGACATAGTCACTCCTCCTCCATCGCCATCGCCAGGGCTTTCCAAAAATAACCTGAGAACTAAACGATTCAACTTGAGATTATTTTACCCGCACTCAAAACCCTAGAGTCATATGGGGTCAAAACTCAACCTCCAGCTCAGACTTCTACGATTTTTCTATACAATACCTATACATAGTTATAGAAATCTTAAGTTAGAAATATACGTTTTTACAATTGGGTCATTTTATTGCTCGACATCTTACATAATCTTAAATTATAACCATAACTTTTTTAATGTACAACTGATCCCACTATGTATATCTTGCATGGACATGATCGTGTATTTTTCGTTTGCAAGAAGATAAGTCAACATCAATCAAACATAACCACAATCTTCCATCTATTCCACACACACACACCCCCAGTGCGCGTGCCCTGCATCGTGGCATAGAGATCATCCGAATGATGGTCTCATCATCGCCCACTATGCTATTCTCCTCTCACATGACCCTTCTGGTCATGCGCACTCTTGGTGCAGCTGGCCTAGAGAACGCCCCTAGAGGGTATCTCATCATCGCCTACACTCCAAGATTCTGGCATATGCACCCTACTAGCCTAGAATGCATATGCCTTTCTGCTGCTACATTAGGACATACAAAACTTAGCTAACCACCTGGCAAGTTGGTGTCGACGATTTTGAAGATGACTTGGCCGTCGAACTCCTTCATAAAGTCCAGGTATTGCTTCTCTAGATCTTGCTTCAATACCCAAGTTGCGTCTTCCATGGGCAAGTGCTTCCATTTGACCAAATATTGAAGGAACTGGGACCTTCTTGTCTTCTTAAATGCCTTATCGAGAATTAACTTAGGAACTATCTCGATTTGCTCATTCGTCATCTCCAACAAGGTTGGAGTCTCCAAGACCTCCTCTGGGTTTGGAGTGTGCTTCTTCAATAGGCTTACGTGGAAGACTTTGTGGACTTGAGATGGGCAAATCAGAGCTTGTGAAACTGATTTTCTACTGGCTCTAGGATATTGAAAGGTCCTTCCATCTTGGGGCAAGCTTCTTGCAATTTCAATTGACTTTGGGCACTTTCTTGTAATGATATTTTGGAAATATCGCCATAAATACATTATATTTACTGGGTGCAATCACTATACAAGTCTACCCTTAAGTAGCCTTGTATATCCCTTAATGTTGGCATAGGGTGCATGTCTAAGTTATTTATATAACTTAAGATATTACCCTTAGAATAAAACCAATTTCCATATAAGCATCTTCTTGAAGCGTACCCACCCGCGACCTGTGGACCTAACAGCCACCACTGCATTACATTGGAGCCATTGGCATGACATGTGGACCTAACCTGAGCCTCTTTACGGTTCCAACACCATGGGAGCCTTCTTGGCGCTCAAAGCACTTCAGTTTTGAGAGTGCGTTTCAACAATGGCATACTTAGCCTGTGACCCCGAACATGTGCGATCTTGGAGGCGAGCACTGCTTATTCCCTACTTACAAGACCGTGGGGCGCCCGAGGGAGATAGGAGGGTTCTTTCGGGGCTTGG
This sequence comes from Isoetes taiwanensis, assembly GCA_021234155.1. Lineage (NCBI taxonomy): Eukaryota > Viridiplantae > Streptophyta > Lycopodiopsida > Isoetales > Isoetaceae > Isoetes > Isoetes taiwanensis. The sequence continues at coordinate 1,794,361 of JAJEKV010000028.1, read as the reverse complement.
TATTTGGATTAGAGTTCTTTGTAGATCATCACGGAAGTTAGGACTCTAGGTGATTTCTTATTCGTGTCTCTAAGTAGAGCCTTCCTAGAACCCTTAATCACATCTTGAACCCTAATCAATGAGCCCTAGCGTAAGTTAGATATGTATGATTAGGCTTAGATGTTCTTATTTACCCGTTTATATTAATGTGGATGGATCTTGATATTGGTTGATCATGTTTGCTCTCTTATATTAGAAGGGGTTAGAGACCTAGTAGCGATTGCCTTTAATGCTCCTAGTTTAGATCCTTTAGTTCCCATTATTATTGAAGCTATGCAGGAACCCAGCCGGGCTATGGGAGCTATGGTATGACTCGACACTACATAGCGGGGCTAGAGGAGGGGTCCCCTCTTGGCGTGGCTCTTGGGGAGCTCCATAGCTGAGCTAGGCTTATGGCGGTCACCGAGTGTAGTAGGGCATGGAGTGGAAACCTCAGGGGCAATGTTGCCATACACTTACTCTCAAAGAGCTGCGGTGATGGCGACTCTTGTTTTTGGGGGAGTTAAGTCGGGGAAGAATCATGTGGCCATGATTCTCTAGGCACCCAGATGGAACCTCTGGAGCCGGGAAGGGGAGATGGAACCTTCACGATAGAAGCGGGCCAGGACGGGAGGCGATCTTGATAGGTGATACCATGAGATTGCGTTATGCGGAAGGCTAGAGTCATACGAGCCCGATCTAGCCCATCTCTGCCAAAGTATGCCTGAGGAGGCGGTGGGTGATCAACCCTAGCCATTTGTCTGACCGGGCCGCCATTGTTATGGCTGGTGCTCTATCTTGAGGCCTAGCCCGTCCGATCCCAGCTCCCCATGTGTGCGAGCCTTGGGGTGGGAGCTCTCATGTTTTATGTTTATCTCTATGGTACCTATGGATGTATGGATGCACTTTACACTTGAGGTGAGCCGATGTATTGTTGTACTGGATTACGACATTGTTTGTGCTTCTCTCTTTGTGGTAGGAGCCCCCTATGGGAAGAGTGGCAAGACGCCGTGTCCCCTTCCCGCTAGGGGTACTGGGTGCGGGGATGACGGAGAACTGGAGTCACGTCGAAGGACGGATGGGAATTTCCTATGGGTATGCGGCCGGCCATGCGTATATTTTGTAGAGGCTACGTCTACAATGGTGCTCGAGCCATGTTCTTGGTTGATAAGAACTGCTTGACAACAATATCCTAGCTAAGTAGTCTAACTAGCCTAATAAGTGGGATGAAAATTCCACCATTGAACACCTACGAAAATAAAGAGGGAATTTTTTTTTTTCTCCTAGGTAGTGGAGTTCAAAAAATTAGGTCAAGTTGTTAGAGCATTAGGAAAAAGAATAAGTCAAATTAACATTCTAGTTTAGAGTGGGTGGAAATTATGCATGAGCATCCAAGAATTTCCACCTAAATAGATTAGAAGAATCAGCAATCGAGGGCAGGGTGAAAAATGGCAAATCCGCAGTGGCACTTCAAACCATTAGAGAATTCAGGTGGAATATTAGAATTTGGTGATATGTCTCCTTAAGTACTCATGCATGCAATGTGGGGCATCGTCTCAGAGCATAAGAATGGATTCTGCTACCTCTCTGGACTTCTTGATGAGTAGTGGTGAAGTCCTGCCACTTGTCCAGTCCCATGGCTTCCGTCGATCCTGAGCCCTTCTTTAGCGGTATGGAAGATGGAGGATGTAAAATTGAAGCAAAGAAGATGCTCACGCTCTTACGTCACTATATGCGTGAATGGGGCATTGATGCCTATAGATGGTTCATTGGCCCTCACGATATCTTCATCAAGCCTTGCTATGCACTCCTCCATCGCTATTTTGCTTGCACCTTTCTCCCAGTGAGGTAGTCCTCCCCTTCACGTTAAGTAGTCTTCCTCGATCACGAAGTGCCCATATAGGCATTACTCAGGGGCCTCAAGCTCGATGGATTTCCGAGGATTCACACATAAGACGTGCCGTCTAGTGGATGTGTGGAAGGGGGTTTTCTCCAATGTTTTGTCGCGTACTACTGGTTTAAATCCCTCTCACTAGCGATATTTTAAGTGGATTTTCTCCTTCCAACACTTTTGCGTCTCATTATAGAGATCTCGAACAACTTTTCACCTTAATACTTGCTTGGTGGCATATGCTCATGTGATAAAGGTGAATCCCTAGGGGTGGATTTGGCCTTGAGCTAACCTCATGTTGAGGGATGCGAGGTACAAGGGTTGAATTGAAGGTTTCCCCACCTTGTTGATGGCCTTGAAGTGCATGAACAAGGACAAGGCCGATGTCTTTGAGACATACCAATGCACGTGAGCCCACAACTCCGTGGTCAGGCATATTCTTCATTCTATCCCTAAGCCCGACTCATGACTCTGGATCCACCGCCTAAAACTTACTCCAAGGACATCCACTTGCCTCCCCTTGGGGGAAGGCTGACTTCCATGGTAAGACTTGTTGGTCATATCGGCATACTATGTCTGTGTAATCGGGTGTTCTAGTCAAGGTTACATGGAGATCAAAGAGATGGTCAAAGACATGGAATTGGCCTCCTTTGCAGGGAATTCATGGATGTGGTTGATACTGTTGTACCACTCAACAAAGTTTGTGGGCGCCATTGAGCAGAGATTGGAGTAGAATATGGTTGGGAAAGATTTAAAGAGCTGGAAAATTGCCTAAGAGGATGAGAACAGACTTGGTGAAGAGAAAATGTCAAACGAGACCTCTTTTATAGACTAAGGCTGCCTAGGTTTCCGTACCCAAAACTTCTTATTCGGGTAGACCTATGTTCTAAGGCTATAGATCTCTAAACTAGGTAAGATGAAGTGCAAATCTAAGCAACACAAGTCAAGAAACACTATAGGGCAGTTTACCAGATCAAATTTGGCCAAGTTTGGTAAAATATTCGGCAGGTGTGCAGGTGTAATCGTCTGGATTCATGACATAGGGAGCCATAAACACGGTAGGTAAGTGGGTCAATGTGATCTATTTTTGGGCATTTTTAACAATTTTAAAGTGGTACATTGTAAAAGTTTGCTAATTCTAAACATTCTAACAATTTTTCTTACATCAAAATTTGGGCCGGTTCATGCTAGCAAAAGATGGCTTTCAGGGACATTTACCATGCAGCGTCGCATTGTGACCGCGGAGGCCCATTGGCCTTGAGGTAAGATTCAAGTGGTCCAATTTTGGCGTAAAAGTCAATTTAAGAATTTTTTTTTAACTAGCATTACTAATAGGAACATTTTAATTACAACAGGAAAGATTTTAGATCAAATTGATTTATACAAAAAGTACTTTTAATGGGCCATTTCCCACTCGCCATTAAGTTAAGTTAGCTTAACTACTTTGTTATCTCTTAACCTAACTAGAAAAAATTTCTTGTTTTCCATTGAGGTGGTTAAGTAGAACTAGCAAAGGAGCATGGAATTTACATTAGCATCATGTCCATTAAGTTAGAAATAAAAAGTGGATTAAAGCTTGTGTTGTGATTCACATTAGTAGTTAAAGTGCTAAGTTAGGTTAGCGTTAACTATACTTATTTCCTGCTTGTCAGTTAAAATTTATGTTTAAGTTAAAAGAGGACATTTGGGGAAAAAAAAGAAATGCAACTCACAGATGATGCACACTAATTAAAGTAAATCACAGCACCCTAAAGTTAACTAAATTTAGTGCTAGACTTTGCAATAGTCGTTAGAAATGAGATGTCCATCCATCTTGAAAACACAACAATTATTGAAGGGCTATAAAAGCAATATAATGATACATAGAATATTATGAAATGCATATTCCTAGATATTGCAGAAGAGCAACAAGAAATATGCTTTTTCATATAAAACGTAATAAATAACCTAACTATATTGTTACCTTTTCTCACTTATGATTATATTAGTGAATTAGCAAGCGAGTTAAAAGTGTACACTCTCCTAGGTCACTTAACTTCTAATTAAAATAAGAGGACCCGATTAAAGTTTAATAAGCTTAGCAACTATTGTCGATATGAAAGTGACGGTTAACCATAGTTAAAATTTAACCAAATCTAACAGCGATAGTAACCCAGTGCTAGTGTGAAAGCAAGTTTCCATTATTATACATTTAACCTAACCCTAACCACTTGATGGGGTGACTATACTCATATATATATATATATCTATTGATATTATTATTATTATATATATACAATTATATTATGGGTCATGGGGGGGTGAAAGTTTGTAGAATCCATTCGCAGTGGAATTTTTTGAGGTGTGTGACAATGGCCCTTAGTTTGATGGGGGCATCGTGGGGCATGGATGGGGCGTACACACCCCATCTGGCCGTCGATGAAGACGCAGTAATAAATGTGATTAGGTTAAGGGAAGGTCTCTTGAGGGAAATGTTGAGTAAAGATTGATCTCGGCCAGTCCATCTCACGAGATGGGCGGTCAGGAGCCAATGTTTCTCAATCAACTTCGCTGACCCCTTTATTTGGGGCTTTTGGTATAGTAGTTAGATCTGAGGGATTCAATTGGGGCATTTATGTAGACCGTTGATCCTTGAAACTAGGCCATTTCCTTCAACAAAAGAGAAAAAAAAGGGGCATTTTATAGTTAATGTTTATTAAAATATTGGATGCTTATTAAATATTGGATTAATGCCTTGTTATAAGTTGGCAGCCAAAATTAATGACACAAATACAAAGCTTCCACTAAACCTCTACGAGCAGACATCATTAGATTCAAATTCAAGGTGTTGAGGGGCAAGGTCCGTCTTCTTCGGACGTACCAGATCTTCCATGGTAGCTTTCTTGACAGGTATTGGTTTGACAAAGCCGACGTTTTATTGAGGCAGCCAATTTTTCAAACGCCAAGCTAATCCCAGTGATTTATCTATACTCCAGCGCCCACTTATCCTGTTCGATTCACTCTATTCAAAATACCTCTATTTGTATCGCCAGATCTGTAGCAAACATTGATGCTGTGTCTGGCAGGATTATGCTGAACCACGGGAAGTTTATAGCAGCTTGGTCATTTGACGGAGGTGGAGTTTTCTGCACAATTACAGGTAATGCCCTCTATTTTTGGCCGATATTTTGTTGATAGGCGTGATCGCCTCCAAGGAAAACCATTTTTGCCTCCTGTAATGATTTGAAAACCCCATGGAGCTGGTTGATTTCTACAGCAGGCAAAGTGCAGAGGGAGGGCGTTGATCGGCTATGGCAGTGCAACTAATTTGGTGTCTCAGAAGGTAGCCTGTTTTTCCCCTTTCTTATTTTTTTGTTTTACTTTGTCCGGTTGGGCTATGAATCTTTTGTTCGATGGCTTATTTTTCGTTCATAAACTTTTAACTATGGCAAGGCAGCTTCAAACGCCTTGATTCTGGTGTGTAGTCTATGCTTTACCTTGCTTCATCAATGGTGGCCTGTACTCTATGGCAAAGTAGCTTCAAGTCTCATCTGTATTTCTGGTAAGCCCCTTTTTTCCTTACTTCACCAGATCTTGAATAATTGTTAGAATACTATTTTGATTCTGAAGAATAGACCTTTTAGAAAGGTCCTTTTTGTTGAATACCAATGAACATGGTTAATCCAGCAAGAAAATTACAAAGATTAAACAAAAACAGAGAGCCCACGGGTCATTTATTCTGTTTGATTTCCTTGTGGGAACAGATTGAAGATCAATTTTTGCAACACTTTGGTCAGCTTCCAACAAGTAGGTTCCATACAGATATTGTCATAGCAGTTTCTGGATCAGAGCAGTGCTCCTTTCTTTGCCTCAGTTTTCTCTCTGAGTTTGCCTTCTGCTGAATTTCTTCTTCTTTTCTTTCTGTCAGCTTCCTTCCGATCAGAGTAGTGCAGGCTTGTGGAGTGGTGCAGGCTGTGCTTGCTGGATTTTCCTTGCTCTCGGTTATCCCGCTTAGTTCTGTGAACTAACTCTTCCTGAATGTATCTCAAGAGTTCTTGGACGCCATTCACGCTTTAAGCGGCGTGGAATCTTGGTTTCATTTGCAGCCCTATTTAGCTTAACGCATCGGGTCTGATCTGGTAAAAGTTTCTAAATAGTTATGAAGGTTAATTTTTTCTAAGGTGCAAATTCAAACTTCTTTGCATTTTCGATTCTGATGCTTATTGTTTGAAGATTTCTGAACCTGCATAAAGTTGATAGTCACCGTTGCTCAAAATATTGGCTTTACTCTGGCCAGGAGATAAGACTGCGCGAGAACACACAGTCCCCGCAGACATACCTCAAACATAGTGACCCCACTTTATAAACATCGAATGCTATTCTTTATGAATGTGTTTGCACTTCACAGCACCATCCAAGTCCAAAGCCTTAACAAGCAGCCGAGATCACTTTAAAAGCTTTGAAGGTAAATATTTTCTTTATTTTTATTTTGTATATACAACTTTTAAAGTTTCTATTACACAATAATATGATTCATATAAAGTTTCTTTTGTTGGCAGTGCAGAGTGGAATTAACCACAGGTTTATGTATGCCTTTTCAAGCAGCTTCAGAAGGATGTTCTTGCATTTCAAACCATAATTTCTTTGCTCTTGCATTTTTATTAACTCCATCCATCCCATGATATGTTCAATATTCTGTGATGATTCACAAGCTGGAGCGGACAATTGCTTGTGCGGCCTTTAATTGATGGACAAGATATTGGTTAAAGACTCCAAAACTTTTTTCTATAAGAAAGTTATATGCTTGCTGGTCTTATTCTAAAAGTTCTAAATTATGTATCCATCTTCAGCTGGAGCTTGCTTGACTCTTCCGCAGAACTTCTCAATCCGTCTGGAAGCTCTGTTTTATGCACAAGAACATCCGAAAGGTCACTGGAAGGTCCATAATTGACGCTAGGCGTCCATTTTCCAAATTCTAGCAGAAATGTAAAACAGCCAACCAGGCAAATGTCTTGCCGCCAGTTCACCGGTGAAAGGGCTATAACTCCAAAATGAAAGCTCTATTTTCGCACAGGAACATCTGGCGGAAAGGTCACCGAAGGTCTCACAATTGACGCTTAGGGCTGCCCATTTCTCCAAATTCTAGCAGAAATGGGCCAAACAGTGCCAACCAGGCAAATGTCTTTGCTGCCACAGTTTTACAGTCGGGTGAAATATGGCCATAACTCCAAAATGAAAGTTCTATTTTCTGCACAGGGAACATCCCCATGGAAAGATCACTGGAAGATCCACAATTGATGCTAGGCATCCATTTTCCGTACCTTAACATAAATGGGCTAAAACAGTGCCAAATGATATAATGTCTTTGTTTGTCACAGTTTTATAGTTGAGTAAAAAATATGGCCATAACTCCTAATGAAAGCCTTCAAGAATCAGGTAAGAACATGTATTGAAGATCATTGGTCAGTCCACACAAATGTTTGGCATACATTTTCAAATGCTTAGCATGAATGAGTCAAACCAATTCAGGCATGCACTCTTTGAACTTATTTTTTACAGCTGCAACAATTTTGTTACGGCCATTGAATGCTTCTGCTTCTAGATATCATAACATCATCCAAAGCAACCCGCGATACACTAAGCACATGTTTCTAAGGAAACATGGTAAACAAATATGACCTCGAATATGGCTTGTTAGTCTTCAAGAGCTGTTATAACTAGCTCCGTAAGTGGTATATTTCATCGTGTTTATGTTGTGCAATGGCATCTGCTATTTCTTCATAGTTTTTGAGATTTTATTTGTAAGGATTGGATCAGCATTATTTGCTTAATTATTCTGCTCCCATGGCATTCATCAAATCCAGCCTTTAGTTTCTTTAGTTTTACATCTTGCTCGATTTTAATTGGACTCCATGTTCTTTTTATTTGTTTTAGTAACCAGATTTTATGCTCAAGGCAAATTCCGATTGACATCAAGGTGCACTGCAAGGAAGCTTCGCTTTCGATCTAACATGCGAAACCTGAAAGCCGTTAAACGGCCATTTCCAGACTCTGCTTTATAAGCTTGATAAGTACGCGAAAGTATCACTAAAGTTGCTGAAGATTGCAGTCTGACACCCACGCCCAGATTTCTCTTCTAGTGATGTTTCCGTGATGGAAGGGAGGCTGGTCTCTACATATTTATATATATAAAAAGTCTCAAACATAGTTTTGTCAATGGACGCGTCCGAACTTCCTATATTTTGCCATATAATGCAGACGCATTATATTAAAGGTATGAACATTATCAAGGGAGCTGGTTTCTACATTTGTTTTGTTAACCATTTTAAATGCAACCTAGTGTTTTGTCTTCACTGAGTCCTTCCATGTTGATAAACTAGGTGAGGCTAACATCCAAAGGTGTTTTTGTTCGAATGGTATAACTAGTTCTGCCATTTTTCTCATTTCAAAACCCTGCTTTATACCCAATAATATGTTGTGATGACCCGTATGTGATTTTCTTTTGAGCTATTGTTCCATTATAGCAAGACATCAGCGCAACATCTCAAGACATCTTGCATTTTATTTGGACTATTGTAGGGATTTGGTTTCTGCAATGGAGATTCTGCCACAATCTATAGGGTGAAAGAAAATTAGATTCGCTTATTGATAATTGTTCTAGATGAGTATGCACATTCTATATATAATGCACAAGCGGTATCATTAGTAATGGGCCCAATCGCTATTAGTTTATCTGATTGGTTGTTCTAATTGAGAAACGGAGGCAAAGAAAGCTCATAACTCATACCTCATTTGATGCGCTTCTGAGTAGATTCTAAAGTGATTTTAGACTCGGTAGATAATCAATTGTATTTCCTTAGCACATATATCTCTTATTAATAAAGGGAGGTACATTTTAAATGCTTATGGTGCTTCAAATAGCATCAATGTGTTCTTCAAACTAATGAGCAATACGTAACTGAACGAAGTACAATAA